>JAXGGA010002255.1:0-127036 GCA_038373865.1 Uloborus plumipes
AGAAACTCACTAAACTAGTAATCAAGGGAGTGTGCACCTGGAAACGTTTAAATTCGGTTTCATTTCTTTTTATTCTAATACTGAGCTCACTCTCCACAGCATTAGCTATGCGAACGAAAAAAGCGTTTTACACACATCTCTGTGGCCTATCCAAAGGGGGTGCGAAGGGACATATATACCGCCCAAGATTTCGCAATATTATTACAGACAGTGATACCGAGATTTTAAAACCATTACATGTTCAAATCTAAAATAGAAGAGATGCAACATAGATTTTTAGAAAGAAGGCTAAATTTCAAAATGTAACTTGCATAAAAATGTACTCTTTTAATAATTTTGATGAAAAATACTTGATGGAAACCATCAAGTATTGTTGCGTTGAATGCTTTTTTTCTACAAGTTTCAGTGAAAAGTAATATATTTTAGTAGTGAAAACGTAGAGGAAAAAGTGCGGAGTTGCCCAGCGTCTAAAAGACAGTTCAAGTATAATTAGAATTTTAAATCTATGTTCCTTGGATATTCTCGAAGTGAAAGTTTCATGGAGTTTGGCATAGTGTTTGCAAATGTAGCAATCTCTCATTGTGTGACCTTACATTTTTTGCATAAAGAATGTTTTATATTTATAACTGCAATAACATAGCATTGACTTTTACAACCACTATAAATAGTTATTTGAAAAGTCCCCTCCCCCCTTCCACCCTCTACTAATTGCAACCGCCTTGATGGTTTTGCTGCTCTTATGTTAACAATATTAGATGGAAACTTACAAAATTTCATTGCAAAAATTTCATACATGAAGCTCAAAAATCTCTTAAATATTTATTCAATACATTTGTTCTTGTTTCAGACAAAAAATGCTTTTGGCATTTAGTGAACTTCTATGTATGTATTTTGTGTTGCATGGATCAATATTTTTCTTATTACTTTATATTCTGCTTTTGGGAAATAAACATCTACCGTTTCACGGCCGCGAGATCGTTCTGAACTGAATTTTATCTTGAACTTAAGCTAATTTTAAACTGGAGTTTGTTTGCTTTAAATCCTCTACGGTTTCCAGCTGTCCCGTTAACTGAAGTTTTTATCTGGAGCATTTTGCAATATGAAACCCTACTCTTTTCATTTCAAACGATCTCTATGTGTATAATTTTGCTTGAAGTGTTATCACAAAGTGATAAGTTTTTCTCCTTTTTCCTTTATTTTCTTTTCGGTCATTTTATCAGATGACTGTTTTTACACTTACCAAAAACCCCAAAGTAGAAAGATAGTCAAAATTTCGTTAGTTACGCGATAATGGTCCACACTTTTTTCCCATGCAACCATTTGCAGATTTAGTTCAACCAGGGGCGCCCCCAGCTTTAATTTTTCGGAGAGAGAAAATTCTCAATTTGCCGAACGAAACTTCAAAATGTGCCGAATGAAAAAATACGAGTATGTACACAAACCTTAGTGTCTTATTAATATTTTTACTGTTTCCCGAAGTGGTTCTGTAAATGCTGAAAACAACTAATAACAATACTTGTGTCTTTGGTAAAGCAGAACTGTGGACGTTCTGCTGCTTGAAAGAGCAAATTATTGAGTGAACTCAGGCACTCAGTGACTGGCGTAGCTATGATTTCATTTTGGGGGAGGGATCCAATAAAAATTATGTATAACGGTATTAATTAAACTTCGAGATTTCTTAAGGTATTTGAGTACACTGTAAAAAATGTATGTTATTTTTACAGTGTAATATAGTTAAATTTTACGACAAAAAACTAATTTCTAAATTTACAGTAAGAAACTGTACAATTGCTAGTTTTAGTTCATTACTCTGCATTTTAGTTTTAAATTGGAACATCGACTGCTAGTATTATACTATAAAAACGACAGTTCATTTTTTGCAGTGTAGAGAAATTATGTATGCAAAACGAATATTTCATTTTTGATATATATATTATGGCTGCGCCACTGACACGAATCAGTTGCTAGCCGAAAAAGGTTGTTACACACACACACACACACACACACACACACACACACACACAATTACACAGAAAATACACTATTAGCAACTTATTTTTCAATGGTGAATCAACGAAATTATAACGGGATTTTTTTTTACAACACAATTTCTTCATATATTACATACAATTTATTGAAAATGATGATAACTAATTTTATTAAATTCTAAGAAAAAAGCACAATGTCTAAAAAATAATTTGAACAAAGATTAAAATTAATTTATGGCTAAAATTTTTACACAACTCTTTCCAAAGGTATGACGACCTTCAACGAAGAAATTAATTTGTTTCTAATTATTGAGGTCGGTGGCGGATTTACCAAGTCACACATGTCGCAACTGTGACATAAGAGCCCGGAAAGGAATTTAAACTGCACATGAAAAAATTTTCACTTTAAACAAGGGGCCCCCCATGTATCCCAAAATGTATTGCGACAGGCTCTCAAGTGTGGGAATCCTATGGCCCTTGATTTAAATCAGTGAGTAAAAAAAAATGCATTGAAACAAATTAAGAGGAAGAAAAAAAGATCAATTTAAAACTAACCGTCAATGGCGATAATTCGCTGCTTGGCAGGGGTGCCCACAGGGGGGGGGGGGATTATGGCACAAGTTGCGCCATCAACATTTCGGGGGGGGGAGTTTAAACTAATTTATTTAAATTATTTATTAATTTTTTTTTAAATTAAATAATTTACTGCTTTTTTTAATGTAAATTATTCATTAATTTATTTTTTTAATTTAAGTTATTTCTTTATTATTATTCATTTATTTATTTTGTATGTGTGTGTGTGCTTGGAATCTCTAAAAGGGAAAAAAAGGGATTCTAGTCTGCGCATAATTAGTACTTTAAAAATATTAATAATTACAAAAAAATCATAGTTTTAATTAAAAAGAATAAAAATATTAAAAAATATAAATAAATAACATTTTAAAAAATAAATAAAAATATTTAAAAAATAAATAAAATAAAAAAGAGGGATAAAAATCACAACAGGGTTGTGAAAAATTTTGGGGGGAATTTGCGCCATTGAGCTTGGGGGGGGGGGGGATGGGCACCCCTGATGTGAGAGAAAGTAAGAGTAAAATTGTTCTTTTTTTATGCTACTGCTAAGCGTGTGAGGTAAATGTTCGCTGATAAATGTCTAATTTGTGAAAACGATAGTTGCTCTTATCAAGTGTAAACTTCCTGTTTGTCCTTCGATCGCAAATGAATCCAGATAAAACAAGCAGTTTTGAAGATAAACTTTGTTTGCTCGGACGAATGCTCAATTATGCATGTCTCAATACCTGCAACAAATGAGTAGGATCTTTTTAACTTCGGCTTTACGTAAGTTATTGGCCATTTCCATAGTATGTGAAATAGAACTCAATCGGCTGTTTGACTGCACACTTCACATGAGTAAAGTACCCTAAACTCTTGATTATCCCTAACAACTAATCAATGATGGAAATTACACCGAAAATCTCTTAAAACTTGGGTAATCGAACTAAGGTCTGGGAAACCGTAAATAAGATCAAAATAAACAAAAATCCTCTTTCCTCGGATTGCTTGGGCGTAAAAGTTGACCTTGGAAATTCTAACTTTCCTAGAAGGAAAGTGATTATTCCCCACCCCCAAACCTGATGAATAGATGCTTGGCATACCACTTTACTCGGTGCTCCTAAGAGATTTTTTTTTTTTTTATATGCTTGTCAACCAATTCACATTTTTATCTCGACAGTACTCCAAAATACTTCGATTATTTTGAAAAGCGCAGTTTTTTTGCTCAAATCTTCCTGAAGCTAAATGAGCGGATAATTTTTATTACTGCACGAATTATCTGCACGCGGTTTATCAGGTGTTAGGTGAAACTATATGTTTGCTTAAGATTTTGCAATTTTTGGAAATCATTGCAGCAGAAATTTCCGAATAGACTCGATGTTTGATATATACTGCCCTTTTTAATTTAAAATTCCCTAAATCTAAATTTTGCTGCACTTCATTTTTCTTTTTTTTTTTTTTTTGTTCTAAGATATAGTTAAAAAAGAAATTTAAATTTTGTTCCAGCTGAATTTTACTTATGAGCTAAGATACTTATTACAATAATACATTATAGCATTCATGAACGTTAAAAATTTGTCTTCTAGTTTTTCCAATATTTTTTCCCTTGGAGATGCTTTTTTTTTTATGACGGCTGCATATTGGACTTAATTTTCATTGATTTAATTTTCATTGATCACTCTAGAGCTCAATTCCTGTACTACACCCCCCTATTCCCTTCCAAAGTCGAAAGTATACCGCTTTCGTATCTAGCCAATCCAATGCGCCACCAAGTACATATTTTTTTTTCCTCGATTGTCGGGGACAGGAAGCATTATTGAATAAATTAACTTTAATTAACCAAATGAATTATTGATAAAAAAATACTTAAAATGCCAGAAAACACAATACTTTATGCATTCACATTTTCATTATTAAAAAGTTAAACGAAAAAAATATCACTTGTGGTAGACCGATAACTATCTTTTACTTCCAGAATATTTTGTTCTTCATCATGAAAAAGGAAAATGTGACTTGTTTAATTTTATAGATTTGGTCACTTGTTGTTAAAATTTAATTAAAATGAACTCAAAATCTAAATGGATTTACGCTGCATCTAAAGAATATCCGCGTTACATAGTTAAGTAGAATCTCGAAATACAAGTAATAAAAGAATATTTGTTTTTGTTGTCACGCCAGGGCCAGAGGTGGCTACTTGCATAAACAGGATTACGGAATATCGAAAAAAAAAAAAAAAAAAAATCGAGGGTGAAGGAGTTATTGTACCATTTTCCTATAGACGTATGAAAATCTGCTGTTAATATTGATTTATAATTACACAAATTTAATAATGACACTAATATATTTTAACCACAAGTAAACACATTTATGCAAGTTGTAAAAGTCTAATAAGGTTACAAAAAACTGGACAAAGCCGTAGATTCCCCAAATCTAGACTAGACTTGCTTTCTGCAGCAAAACAAGTTTTCTCTTTTTCTCAGAAGCACACCTATCCTACTTTGTGTTCAGATGAAAAAGATAACGTGGGGAAAAGGGGGAGGTATGACTAAAGGAATTTGCTGCCTCAAGGTATGAAATCCGATCACCCCCTAGTCGGATATGTTAATGTTTTCGAAAGCAGTTTTCGCTGCTTATTTCAACTATTTGTCGGTTGTGTTGCAACAGTTGGCTGTTAATTTTGGAAACAAATCTTTATTCCTTCACCTTTTTTTACAATTTTAGCATTTTTGATAATCAGGGGGAAATGTTGTTAGTTTTCTGCAATAAGCCATTTTTAAGCTTGTTTACGAACTACTGGCATCATAATTTATCGTTTTCATTAGTAACGGCTGTGTTAAGCCCGAAGTTCATCTTTATGTGCAACATTTTATCAAAGTAATTAAAAAAAAAAACTTTCTTTCTTGTTTCATACTTGATATAATAATAAAACAAAATTTCGCTGATTTTCTATTACTTAGTGACTGTTATTTGTCAATTTTCAGCTCTTACCTAATGCTCTGGTTACAATTACAACGCTTCCTTGATATGATTTGTTTTTATCTGTCTCACAAGAGTGACGATGCATCGAATGGTGTTGATTTCTGAGCAATTCCTTACCCTTAAAAGACGCGTAATAAAAACGAGAACATAAATTTCGTTTTTTAATTTTGTTTAAAATTATCGTTTTTCTCCCTTCAGTTCTTGTCCGTTGACTGATTGCCATTTTGAAAATAATATGCTTTTAATACATCAACAGATGAAACAGAAAACATTTGTTTTTGGTTTCATGGACCAGCTGCGGATGAGCTAATTTCTAAACTAATAATTCAAGCCAATTACATAAACGGCACTTTATCTTTTAATTTTTTCTACGATCAGCAAATGTAATAGTTATTCCATTAATTATACTGGTTTTCTGTGTCAAAATGGACGCCATTAATTGCTTACATATAGTTTCCTGATGTTTAGTCAATAAATCAACTTATTAGGCCCTTACGTAATGTATAAAGAAATTGCTAGAATGATTTTTCTTTGTAATAGTGTTTGATTAGCGTAAGCAAGTAAACGTTTAGTAAGTGAAAACGTAAAACAAGTTTCAATGATTTTTTTATTTTTTACACCCAGGACGCCAGGTGTGAACATTACAGTTCTATACTATAAACCTTTAAATATTTTATAATACTGAAACAATAAAATTTCTCCATAGGTACTTCTTGATTTACTTACGGCCGTGTAATGTCATTCCTTCTCTTCCTTCCCCTTTGCTTTACCCGCTTGCCCCAAAGCAGAATACTGCTATATTTGAAACGTACGTTGCAGAACAGATACTTGAACTGCAGAACAATTTTGTTCAAATGTGAGGGAAAATTCTGAAAATTTCTGCGGAAAGGCAGATTTTCTGCAATTAGTTTTTGTAACTAAAGATATATTTTGCAGAAACTTAGCACAAATTCTGCAGATTTCTTCAAATTTTCCGGCAAATTAAGCTTACTAGACAGAAAATTAAAAACTTGAAATTTTTGTGACACTTGCAGGAATTTTAGATTTACTACAAACGGGAGAAAATCTAGAATTTGCTCAAAATTACATGTTTAGTTAAAAGATATCTGTAGAAAATCTGTAGAAATCTGTAGGATTTCTGTAGAAAATTATCTGTAGCTACACCTGTTATATACCCTAAGCGACCTCCCTCGAACACTAATCCCTTAATAATTCGCTGTATAAGGCAAAATTTTTCCATTCAACATCTTCGTAGCCATCACTTGGTTGCACCATTGGCAATGTGCTGTTATTATTAGTGAAAACATTGCTTTTAATGCAGTGTCAGAGAGCACTTAGAGCTCCTTGATGTTTGGAGGAACAGAGGCAGCACTTTCAGCTGCCAAGAATGGGGGCATAGTACTGGGTTTCATTTTCTGTCAAGAATGTGTACCTGAAATTTTAATTTCATGTTTTTTTCTGAAGTAAGACTGTGTACTGAATAAATAAACAAATATTCATTTCATAGATCTGTATGAAACAGTTTTGATTTTGGGATCAGTTTTTAAAAAAGGTCACGTTTCTACGCACGCGTAGTGCTTGAAGTACTTTCAGAACAATTTTGGTCAAATGGTTTTACATTTCAGAACAACACAAAATATTCTGCTTTGGGGCCCGCTTGTACAAAATCATATTCGTGATGGAATCAGTGACATAACTAGAAAGACATTATTCAATTTTCTAAAAGCTAGTGATTCAGGATATGCTAAAATGTAAGCATAAAAGATTAATGAATAAAACGAAAGAAGTTCAGTAAAATTAATTTAAATGTGCAGTAATTTTGGGGTTGCTCACTGATTAATTTGCGTTAGAGCTTCGTCCAGGGAGCTGTGCTCTTGCATTTCTTTTTAATTGTATGTAAATTTTAGCATTGTGAGCGAAATTCAGGCTATTTATGCGTAAAAATAAGTAGCGAGGACAATAAGGCTCTTTTTAGTAGAAATTAAGCCCTGGGGTCAGTGGCATACCCAGAAATTAATTTTCGCGGGGTGCAAAACCTCATTGTGATGAAAGACGCAATTTCTGGAATTACCACTTGGTGAAAACCAAACAAATACTGTTTCTATTTTCTTTCTGCGGTTTAAACTGCTCAATTGTTGAGTTTTTTGAAATGAAGTAACAGAAATTTCAAAAGTCAATATCATTTGAGAGAACAAAAATTCATATAGCCAAATTCCATGAAATTTTCCCTGCGGAACACTTTCTCTTTTACTTTTCCACAACTATTAAATATATCACGTTTTCCTTGTAATTCTAAAAAGAAGCATATAATGCAACAATGTTTTATTTCCATCAAGTATTTTTATACAAAAAAAATGTCTGAAGCACATTCTCACGAAAGTTACATTTTGAAATTCAGCAATCTTTTCCAACCATCCATTTTGGATCTTTGAATTTGAGTACTTCCACCAATTTTCAAAACTCTCTGCTTTTGTCTGTACTAATATGGCAAAATCTTGTGGGGTGCATAACGCCATTGCCTGGGCAGTCAGAAATTTTGTGTACATCGCATCGTAGTACCATCCGTCTTACGGCCGAAGTCTTTATGTAAACTTTTCAATGCTTTGTTATGTAACTTAATTAGACGTTGAGTTTTGTGACAGCCATAGAACGAATTTAATTTTTGCTTTTCTTTTGCTATTTGCATTCATCTAGTTTAAATTCGACAACTTTGGAAAAATATTTTTGAAAAGAAAATTGTATCTTCATCGTATAAAATTGATGTAGTAGCGATTAATGATATGAATGGTTCAAAGTGTCAACAAATTTATTTTACTTTTTATTGAATTACAAGTTAGTGTTATTTACGTATTCATGTATTTATGTGAAATGAAACAGTGGACTCATGCGTACCAATTTTAAAAACGAAACAAAAAGTAGGATATATCTTTTTTTTGGTGGATGGAAAAAGATGTTAGTTTTTTTTTTTTTTTTTGTGACTCTTAACCTTTTGTACTAAGTGGAGACATCTTCAGCCTTAGTGTTTTGATGAATACGTGATGTAAGCGTCAGAATTGAAATTGTGAGGCAATTAAAAAAAAAAAAGTTTAACTCCATTAGGAAAATGTCCCTAATAAACAGTGAAATTGGTTTCGAAAATGCATAAAACCTTGGAAGCAGTTGGGCTTCATAAATTAGAGTAGTGCTGCCTACATATAGCAATATCGAGTAAGTAATTTCTAAACTGAAGGAGAAAACTCAGCTTGACTCATCGTTTGCGCTGGAGTTTTAGGATGTGCTGTATGAATGTATGTATGTAATGTATATGAATAAATAATAAAATACAAAGGTGCGCCATCAAACATATGTCCATGCGTTGCTGCGCGCTTATGTTTTGCGAATCATTTTCATAGGCAACGCCCGTTGCAGTCGTTTCTACTAGAATTGTTTTTTCAAGAATGGAAAGAGGCTATTGAAGAGAATCGCTTTATGCCTATAATTCTTTCCGGTTGAACGATAGTACCTCTACCAGAATGTTTCGCCGTGTATTTTCACACGCGATTGTTGTTAAAATGGTTTCCCATTGGCGAGGACACTTGGATCGGGAACTACCGGAGTTCGACTTGTTTTGCTTTCAGTTTGCGAGGTCTATAGTGGTTTCGTTCTCGAAATAGTGCTCGGTATTGATTCCTCGAAAATGCTTTTCGTCGCCGTATTAATGAAATATCCATTTGCCTAACAATTTTTGTATGTGGGATAAAAAAAAAATAAGTAAAAGTATTTTTTATGTCGGACTTACCAAAGCTCAAGTCTTCAGAGGGTGAAACGGAGGGGGAGGGGGTGACCTCCTCCCCCAACTAGTCTAAAGATAGCTTACTTAGAACTGTGTTTAATGGTTTTCGATTTGAAAAAAAAAAAAAATAGCAGGGGAGAGCTACGGAACCCGTATTTGTTCAGAAGTCATGAGCGTGTTAATATTTTAATTGAATCGATTTTTTCAGAAACTAGTCAAGCGCCAAAATTTCATCTTTTATTAATTCTTTCATATCATCATTTTAGATTTTATACGGAAAAAAAAATTAAATATCATCACATCAAATCGTTAAAATAAAATTTCGACTCTTTTTTTTTCTGAAAGAGATATGCCAAAATGTGGATCACTTTCAGTTTTAAATATTGTAATCTTTGTCAAAACAATATTTACTATTTTGCTAAAAATGCTTTTTTTTTTTAAAGTTTTAAACTACTTTTTTCATTAAAGTTTGCTTTCTGAAATAAACGGTTAAACTATTGTTCTTCCAAAACCTTAAGTTGTATCCTTTCTTGGACTTACCAAAGTTAATAATTTCAGGGGTCGCTAAGAAAACTTAAGTTTCGGATTAAAATATATAACCTCTTTGATGTACTCATTTTTCAATTCACCACCTTCTGTTTCCCTCTTTCGGAGGAATAACCTGTTTCATAAAAAGAGCGGCGTATTACGCCCCTCTATTTGATTGCCAGCTATGGGGAGATTCGACCAAAGTGCTTTACTTTTTTGTCACGTAGCGTAGACATACAGCACATTCCGTGAATGTCTCAATCCGTTGGTTTGTAATCGGTCTTTTTTTTTGTGCGAAATTTTGATACTTAGTGTATCTCCTCGTGATTGTTACAACCAGTGGTATTTAATTTTTCGTTCGTCTATTTATATAAAATTCTGCTATTTTGCTTCTTGGGAGGGGTGTTAGCTAGATTAATTCCGTTCGTTTTTCCTCTCGCTAGCTTTTCCCCTGTCTAATTTTTCAGGTTTTTCTTAACATTTTTAAGTAAAATGTTAAAAACTTGTAAGCAACGAGCATTTGTAAGTTAAAAAAAGATTATGTATTAATAACATTTATCCTGTTGTATTTGAGCAGCATTTTCAATTGCAATTTGCGGGTTGATTACTTTTTCGTTTTGTGTAATTTTTGCAGTGATCTTGTGTTAACATTACAATGGCAATGCGCGCGTTTAAAATTTATTTGAAAAGTGTTCTTGAAATATATATAATGAGTGACTTTGTTCGCTCTTTGAGCAACATTCCATTGAGTTAGATGACTTCTGTTGATACTACGCGAAGAATAAATTGTGTTGCTTGACATTGAAGCTTCATTGAAAAATAAAGAAAAAAAATAGAAACTTATGAAGCTCGGGATTGTTTGATAAAATATATTTATAAAATTAACAGAAAAAAAACTAATTTTCTCTAGGCCAACTAATCTTATATTTTCTCTCTTCGCGAATTTTCATGAACTTTTCTCCTTGTTGAGCTAACATTTTTTCCCCCTAACGTAAATTATGGTAATTATTAAGTGTTTAGTCACGTATTGCTTTATTTAGTAAATGCGTGTTTGAATATGGTATCTAATTTTATCCTGCGTTTTCAATTTGTTGAAAAAATAATACTGATGAAATTGAAAAAGATTTTATCTTGATGAGCCTTTTTTCCTAATGAGCTGCTAAAAAATAAAAAGAAAGAGAAAACAGAGTTTTAGCATTCATATCTGTTGCTAAAAAAATGTTAGAAACAGACAGCCTCAATTTGCTAAAAGGATGGGTGTATTCTTGGTGTTTGTTTTCCGGTCGTAGTAAGTTCGTGAGGAAATCAAGAAAGAATCAGTAAATTTTTTTTTAATACAGAAAGACAAATTAGAATCATTAGAAAATAGTAGTTCTTGTGCGAAAAAGATAAATAAAACACTTATCTGTATTAAAAATAAAAAGAAAAGAAAAGAAGGGCTCAGCCTCATAGGGAGCCCCCCCCCCCCATGGATTCAGATTAGCGAGGCTGTACTGTACTTAAAAATGATGTATTTACGCTCATTAAGAATTGCCAAGTTAGGCTGTTTACTGTTGACTCATGAGGCCAGAGGGAAAAAATGCAAATTTTGCTGTGCATAGCACTATCAGAAATGTCCATATGGTATAGATCAAACTGCGCTGGTTGCAAATTTAGTGATTTATAGTGCTTAAAATGTATGGCTTCTCATGCTGTTGAAGAAATGAAACAGCTGTGGGTGTATATGTGCGCTGCTTTGTTTGTAAGTGCTTATTTATTATCAGTTATACACTTGGAAATCCCATTTCCTCTAGCTTTACCAAAACACGTACGTTGGTGTAAAATTTTTGAGAACGTTCTGTTTCAGCTTTGCTGACTGAGTGACATCTGCCATCCTATGCAGCTGGGGAGAATCCTTATCGTTAGTATGTGAAGTGGGGGTTGAGAAGAGCCGTTGGTTGTGTGTTTAACACGCGGGTTCCATTTTTGGCACGAATTCGTCTTCGTTTTAAAGCTCTTCTTTTTTGCCAGCGCCAGATGGATATAAAGCATTATCTTTGAATGTCACTCGCTTTCCTTGATGTTTAGTCTTAGCGCCAAATGGGAGACGTCTCCAAGCGATATTATTGACTTTAGAAACGAGCCAATTCGCGTCGCAGTGTTGCAAAACTCTTTATGGACCTGTAACAAATTTCGCATTCTTGCATGGCTTTTTCTTAATTAACAGAAATAGGAATTCCGTGTTTTCAAAGTGTACTCAAGTAACAGCGTCCCATTTAAGACTTCTTTCAAAAAAATTAAGACAGGTTACGTGCAGCTATTAAAAAGTTGCTTCAAAAACCCCTGCTTGATTTTTCCAGCATGGATTGTATTCTAGGCTGCTGCCCAAAATGTCTACTGTTTTTAATCCTTGCTGTTCAACTAGGAGCGTGTCTCTATAAAATAGATTTGCTAAGTGACGTTATGGCATTAATGCAGTATTTTCTTATGACCGGAAATTGACATGATATTTTAACCGGAGTTGGGATGTTGGAAATTTTAAACAATTCACGCACAGGTGGAGTAAAACTAACTCTTCACATTTCTTACAGTATAAGTATTAAATTTTTCCTCTTTTGATTTTACGAACGGCTAAATATCTGCACGCTAAGATAAAAATTCACTACGCAGATGATATGTAATACATTTCAATGATAGTGGGGCAAAGTGAAATGGTAAACTGAGTGAAATAGTACTTTCGCTGTTTGCAGCGCCACCTATCCAGGAATATTTTAACCAAGTTTCTAAAGAAATAGTTTGTTATAGTCAAAAAATAAATTTCCCGCAAGGATCAACTGAAAAATAATACAAGTCATTTTAAAAATTTTATACGAATGTTGTAATATTTTTTAAATAAAACTCTCAAATGTTTTTTTGCCAGAAAGAAATTTCTTAGTAGAAAGAGATTTATTTGCTAGTAAGATGTTATTTTTATCGGAAGGAAGCCTAGGTTGACTGCATTAACCATGGCTTAATATACAGGGTGTCCACTCCAATCGTGAACCAATAGCTAATTTCTAAACCGTTAGAGATAAGCATAGAGTTGATTTAGGAAAAAATCTCCAAATTATGAAAGGAATTTTGGGTCTATTCAATGTTTTTCAAAAAATCAAATTTTGAAAGAGTTACGAAATTTAAATTTTTATACAGCCCCCCAGTCCTATCAATCATATTTAGTAAAACATTCTTGACACTGTAACGTTTAAAACTAAAAAAAAATCACTCCTCTACCACAAAAATTGACCGAGTTATGACGTTTTGAAAAATCAAGATTTTGCATTATTTCATGACGTCATCGAGCGATCGCTTAAGGGACCGTATACGAAATCCTTCAAAATCTTGATTTTTCAAAACGTCATAACTCGGTCAATTTTTGTGGTAGAAGAGTGATTTTTTTTTAGTTTTAAACGTTACAGTGTCAAGAATGTTTTACTAAATATGATTGATAGGAGTGGGGGGCTGTATAAAAATTTAAATTTCGTAACTCTTTCAAAATTTGATTTTTTGAAAAACATTGAATAGACCCAAAATTCCTTTCATAATTTGGAGATTTTTTCCTAAATAAACTCTATGCTTATCTCTAACGGTTTAGAAATTAGCTATTGGTCCACGATTGGAGTGGACACCCTGTATATGTAAAGCGTGTAGCTGCAAAAGGGCCACTTCCAATTTTTCTGTGAATAAGTTTTTTCCCCCTTTTTTAAAATTTCCATACGTATGTAGGATAACAACCCAAGACAGTCAGAGCTTCAAAATGGTTCCCTATTGGGGGCACAAAATTAATTTTGGTGGGGACGGATTTGCGAATTCCCAGCTTTTTCTGACTTTTGCACTCATACGCTTCCTATCATTTAAATATTTCGAATAACAAAATGCACTTGCGTGCTGCGAATATGTCGTCTCCTTCAGCTAAGTTATCTGTTCGAGAAACTGGCCCCATGTTTGCTTGCCGTCTTGGACAAGGGGCGATCGATTCGCGACTGTCGCCTATATTTATGACAAGCTTGACTTGGAAAGAGCAAGAAATGTGTGCGTGAGGATTCATCTTCCCCTCAGGATATCGCCGCCACTGAGAAAGAGAAAGTGAAGGTATAACAGTGGCTAGGATATCTCCTGTCTAAGCACTCTCTCTCTCTCGCTCTGGAGGGAGGTGTGAGTTGTTTATTACTCTCTTCCCAATCACCGAGCGCTTTTCTTTACTCGCATTAAAAGTTAGCTTTAATTTATTGCTATGGACTAGAATATAGTTGAATAGTTACTAGTAAAAGCTTTTTTACTTTATATTTACCACAATAAAGTAAGTTATGTTTTTAAATTTGTAATAAAATCATTGAACGATGTTGAAGGAAAAAGTTAAGAAATCTTTCTGTTTTCTTATCTAGTTTTTCCCTATTGTTTCATCTGTTCATTCTAGCCTTGCTTCGTAATGCTCAAACCGAATCTTTACTGTTACTTGCGCTGGCGATCTCACACAGAAAAGATACTCCTGAAGTACTTGAAATGCAAGTTCCCTTTGAAATATTTTTGTTCCATATAAGCGGTTTTATCGATTGTAAAAAAAAAAAAAAAAAGCAGGAGTGAATGAAGCAGAATTCAAAAATATTTATCACACATAAGCAAAACAAAGTTGTTTACAAATATGTAAGAAAACACCTTCTCAACACTCAGATATGCAAATGAAGCTAATCAGTCGTTTTTCTTCTAAAGAAAATATTTGTCGGCGAATGACGTCAAATCTTTGAGGGAAAAGAAAAAATATGTTTGTAGTAAAACTGAGTCGATGAATAAAACCAAGAGTTTTTTTTTTAGAGAAATTATTTTCAGTAACCATAACTAAGCACGACTTGAATACTCCAAATCTGAAAAGTAATAATTTAGTAGTTTCTTCATTAGCAATTTTTTGCCGTTTCATCTATATTCCTATTACAGCAAAGTTATTTATTTTTTTCTGTGTTAGTATGCAAACATGATATAGCATATTGCGTTTGTGGTTGTTTAGTAGATATTTTTATATCGAATGACATAATGAAGTAATAATTTTCTTGCCTTCGAAAAGGCTGGTCTAAGTTTATTTGCTTTTCATGTTTTTACCTTTGTAAGTAAAGCGAAATAAAAGAACTGCTTCTTTTTGACACTGTTTCAAACCATGCTTACGCAATTGTTTAGCAAACAATGGAGATATTGTGCTCATGAATCATTAAAAATACTATCAAATTTCGCTTGGGGGGGAGGGGGGTGCTGGCTTTCGGTGGGGCATTTTGGTTTTGTGTTGCGTGGGGAGAGTGGCGTACATAGAAAAAATGCAGTATATTTACTGAAGTACTCTTTTATGTAGTCAGTATGTATACCTACATAAGAATATTTTCTTTATTCTTGTGCGGAAACCAAGAATGCAATAAAGGACCCCCCCCCCCCCCACCATCACCCAAGAACACTTGCTTCAAAGCCATATTAGCAATTCGATTGCGCTCTTATACATAAATGTAATTACTTTTATGAACCAAAAACGCCCTCTTAGAGAGATTCTGGCTGCTGCTTTGGCACGATTTTGCTGCTTGTGTGTGAGAAAAAGGTATGATTTCCAGTTTTTCTACTTTTCATTTTGATAACTCGTTGTTTCATATTGAAAATGCGTCTTTTAAGTAGAGTTTGGTAAATTTCGCATTGCTTTACTTGCTCAGTGAAATAAAGTGCTCAGTGTTTCGCTGTACAAAAAAGTTCAGCGAAATATTTTTGTTTTCTGTTTCTTTTCTTTTCCTTTAAAAAAAAATCGTTTTTTTTTCTTTTTTTTTCCAACCATATTGACCTTTCGTGAGACGGGTGAGGTAAGTGGTAAGGTGGAGTGCATGGCTATTTGAACATTATATTTCTTCGCAACCCCTCAAAATTTAGCAAATTAAAGTAGGAAAATTTAAAATGATTTTTTTACTATTTGTTTTTATAAATACAACTGGAACAATATCGTAAGTGACGTTTTTATACATATAAAGCCAAAAGCCATCTTTGTAAACTTTACAAAACGTTTGAATGCAGAGTCCGTTTTCTGGGTTGTTAGGCACCCTATCCGACCTCACCAGCTGAGCCATGTTTATAAGAAAAAACAGAAGAAAATGGAGAAACTTTATTATATTCAATTTTAAAGGTCAGAAAAAGATATGATTATATTGCATGCATTTATTTTTTCATAGTAACTAAGAAATATTATTTGTTAATTTACAAAAATCAGAAAACCTCAAAGAAAGAAAGGGAAAAAACGATTTAATTGCTTCGGTTTCTTGAGCCAATCGTTTATCTCTTGAATAGGAATTAAATTGAGCGTAAGTAAAAGTGGCTTCGATTAGAAGACTTGTCTGGTCAGCGGTGCTTATGTTGAGGTCATGTTTTCCACATAGAAATAAAGCAATTTTGCCTTCAGGGTTGCGTTCAACATTCCTTTGTGGTTTTTTTTCTTTTAATCATTCAAACTGACTCCCCCCCCCCTTCCCCGTAAATAATCCTGTTTTACTTACGCCTTTACTATACCATTTGATATCAAATGGCATGCAAGGAAGCATTTTGAAATAGGCCGGTGAACCTTTCCGAAATTGCTAACTGAATTAAAACCGACAAAAAAAAATCTCTTCATTATACCTTTCCACCGAAAACAGCATTGTGGTGATCCAGTCCGATGAAATCAACAGATAATCTCCGACAGTCCCGGGAATTTCTAAAAGCGACTCTGCCATTTTCGTTGGAAGCAATCATACTCGTTAAAAGTCGAAAACCTTCGCATTCTTAATAACGTCCCCCCCCCCCGGAATTCTCCCTTTCCCCCGCTGCGCAACTGTGCATTTAACTTAAACTAAGGCGGCACGCTATTTTTTCATTAACGTTGTGAGAAGCTGCTTGGAGTTTACGGCGGGGAATTATTTTACATTTATATGAGTGCCTGAAATACGAATTCTGCGAATTTCCGATGAAGCGCCACACAGCGGGGGGATCCGTAACACGAGGAGGGGGCCGTATTGTTGCAATGCATTTAATCGGTGGAATATTATCTGCTGTCAGGAGATTTTAATGAGGGCGAATCGCAGGTTGCTGTCTTCCAACAAGGTGGTAACTATGGCGACGCGGAATCGTGCGGTACAAATGCCTGGTGGTCTTCGAGGCAATGATATAGCCTGGTGTGCCTTCTGAACGGTTATGAAATTATGTTTCTGGGTGCTTAGTTTGAAAAGGTAGTTTTCCCGAAAAACAGAATGATCTAAATGGTTATTTCCATTTTGTTTCTTTCGATGACGTTATTTTTCGACAAGTGTGACCGTAAAAATATACATTGTACGGAGGTTCAATTACGGATCGTGTTTTACAGCATATTCAAGTCCTTCAACTTTGTTGTTGCTAGGACAATGATCTATGGATTGCTTTACGTTATTGCAGTTCAGTTCTATTAGTGTAAGTCTGTTGAGAATTCTCTTTGCGTTTCTCTGCTCAACGAATTAAATTTTGTCCGAGTATAAAGCTGCAAAGGTATCACTTTTGACATCTTGGCAAATAGCCATTTGGGATAATTCCACATTTCTTTTACCTTTTTTTCTTTCCTTTGACGTGTTGTTTTTCGATATTTGATGTACTAGTACTATATTGATGAAACTAGTGCCTTCCATTTTCTTTCTGTCCAAATTGATCCTAGAGATTACCAGGGACTGTACCAAAGTTTCTGTTGACTAAAATATACTCAAGGCGTGCTCTGCTTGGGGAAATAAGTTTGAGATGGAGAAGTTCTCGACTGTTTTGTGGTTGTTCTTTCGTACCCCTGTTAGATCCGAGTCTCGGAATAATTTATTTTTCTGAAAGTAATATTGCAGACTGCTGTCATGGATCTTAGCACTGTCCCAACCTCAGTAGTAGGGGTGCGACCTCGAAGGCAAGACATCGCTGTTAGAAAATGAGGACATCGATGGTATTGATACATCAATGTTTTCAACCATCGATCTTTTTTTTTTAATTGCTTACACATTTGAATGTAGTTATTCAATTACTCCCCATTACAAGCGCCTATTTATATTTTAATTAGATATATCTTTTGTCTCCTGGAAAAACATCGACCGTAAGATATCGATTAAGAAAACTTTTTTCAGTGAGATATATACTGAAACTGTTGATTAACTGTGTACCTTTTTTTTTTGTCGCATATGTTTGTAAAACTTTTTTTTTTTTTTGCTGATATGTGAAACATCATCGAAAGAAATATCAAATGCAAAACAAAGATGTTTAAAAATCATTGACTGTAAAACATCGATGATTATTAATTATTTTTTTTTCCATTTGGTGCAACTAGTGGTTAAAGAAACGTGAATCTTTTTTATCGCATATTTTTATTGTTTTTTGCTGAAATGAAAAAAGGGCACCGAAAGAAAAAAAAAACATTGAACGCTAAACAACAATCATTAAAAGACATAAAAATACGGCGAAAGCAAATTAAAGATGTTTCAAAAATATCGAGAGTAAAACATCGATGATAATCACAAAATCTTTCCCAATGAGGTTAATATTGCATCTTCTGATTAAAGATGAAAACTTTTTAATAAGTAATTTTCTTTTTCTTTCTTTGCTGGAATATAAAACATCGAACCTAAAACATCGATGTTGGAAAAACATCGACATCGATGTAGCAACACTACTTAGTAGGTGTCAAAGTTACATTTAACACGTGATGTGGCGAAAATTTTTCAATAAAAATTTTACGGAAGGTGAAAAATAGCGAATTACAGTGATTATTTTTTCGTTTTCTAGTCGTGCATTAAGAAATCAATGCTTTGTCATTTATTTCTCAACAACTTTTATTAGTTCTGATCTAATTATTTATGTTTATTTGGAAGGAGTCTCTTACTGACTTGAAACAATTTGTGATTATTAAGGAGCTATATTACATGCAAACTATACTTTGTGTGTAAGATATTTTAATTGTTCTCCCCCTTTTCAAAATATATTTTCTCTTTATTATATTATTTTGTCACAGTAGTGAGGAAAATTACATATTTGTCACTATATAACCGAATTTTGAATCTTTGTATTCGAAGGAAACATATCGATTTAGAAAAGAAATTTTTGTTAGAGTTTAAACGCAACAAATATTAACATCAAAAGCAATAAATTTATCCCCGTTTTAAGGTTTCAAAATCAAAATGTATCTTCACTTTCAAATTTCAAATTGAATGTAATTGTATGTTTATTAATAATAAATATAAATTTTTATTTCTTTATTTTTTGTTTTTTCAATTAAAGAAATGATTTTTTTTTCTGTGCAAGTCGGATTAATATGCGTATCCAGAGGCAATTGAAAAATTTTAAATATTGCATTTGAATGTTTTGTTGTGCAAAATGTCATACAGTCGAAATACATCGAGGATTTTTTTTTAAAATAAAATTGATCACTATTGGTCTTCGCTGTTTGCATATTTTTCACTCCAAAATGAATCTCTCCTCTAAAAAGTATCAAGCATTTTTATGTGTTAAAAAAAAGCGTAGTGATATCTTTGTTTATTCAACTATGTAAACCTCAGTTATGCTTATTACTAGTAAATAATTCGGGAAAGCACAATTTTGTCAACAGAAAGAATAGATGCTTTTATCCGCGAAGGTTAGAAAAGTCAGTTTATGAAGAGTTTTTCAGCGAGACCTTAGAAGTAATGGAAAGCGGGGGAAAAAAAAGAAAAAAAAAATCGCGTGTGAAAATATCCTGTTCAGGAATTTTTCATTAAAAATAGGGTAGATGAAACTCCCATGAAGGTCCCATGACACTTCGCAAACTTGGGAATACTAACAAGGAATCCTTTTCTGTGAATTCCGTCTGTGGTTCGTGAAACGGAACCGTTCGCAAACCATCATTACATTTCAGTGTACTACTACCTTTGACTTTCAGAAAGATTTTTCTGAAAGTAAAAGCCAAAATAATAAACAGTGACTTTTGTACCAAAAAAAAAAAAAAAAAAACATTTTTTGAACGCAATTCAAAAAAAAAAAAACAACTATCAAAAATTTTAACCCCCCCCCCCCCCCCCCAGTTTTCGAGAAATATCCGTTGTATAGCTTTTGTCAAACAATGATTATGGTTCATGGTCACATTTTTCAGTGAAAATTCAGTCACGCATGCTTTTAGGGGTCCAACAACAAATTGAGGAAACAATATTGTTTTTTTTGACCATCCTGCATCGTGATGAGCTGGGAATAAGCTATAAATTTTACAAATGAGTTGACTTATTATGTACAGGTACACATAAACGTACAAAAATAAATTTTGTTCAAAATCGCCCCAAACCCCTATTGCACCAGAAGATTGAACTTGAAACCCCTCCCCCCCTTTTTTTTTTCTACAAATGTACCCATCGGCAGTCAGAAACTGTGTCCTCCTTTGTTATAGACTTTTTAAAAGAATCGAGTTGTTTGCGAAGTTAAGAATCTCTTTCCATATATATCAATTAAATCACTTGTTAAAAGTTTGTGTCCAAAGCTAATGGTCCTTGAAGGGTCAGAATCAGGAAGAAACATAACCATTTATGGTAGTTTACTGTTGAATACACGATAATAGTATTTAAAAATAAGTTGACAGTTATCGGCTTTTCCTTCAAAATCAATGCAATAATTTCGGTGGCGATCAATAAACGAAAGAACACGTGGACTCTTTCTTAATTTTTGTAAGTAGTTTCCGAGAATGAATATCGCCAAGAGCGCGCGGCATCCGCATCGAACACCCGGCAACCATGTACCCTAGTGAGCCACGTGACTAGGTGAATCTTGACAAAAAACACGTGCTTTCTCCTATCTATGCAAAGCTGTGACCATTACCTTCTTGCCACTAGGTACGAGATCTTTGGTCTTGGACTCTCTCAGCTAATGACAATTTATGTGTCAATGATTTCAACTGTTAAAGTTTTCATGCAAACGTTTGAATGCACTTTAACAAATAGCAGTAGTGCCACATTTTTTTTTTCAAATGGCATGCCAGTAACATGTCAGTTTTCTTTTTCGCTAAAGATTTAGTACCAGTTTTAAATTTATCTTTCATTCTAGTTTTCTCGACTCCGTCCACATTACAATTTAAAAAAACTACTTCACAAAATAAGTCATACATTTTTATTTATTTATTATTCTTTTTAAATTTTATGCAAATACTATTTTATGTGTTATGATTTCGTCTGAGCGTGCAGTGTAACCAGGGAGGTCGTGATCATACCTTGTTTTGTACTGATGTAAACTAAAGTTTATGCAGTTCAATGGATTAACCTTTTTTTCTCGGAAATTTGGGAGCTATCTATATCCATCAACATTTTCCCTCGATTTTTCTATTCACCATTACATGATCTTTTCTTAACTTTCTAATCTCTGAGAATATCTAATCTGGCCTAAATGAAATGTAGTTTTTCTTCACGATATCGGTTATTTCACCTATCGTGCTTTTGTGATAATTCAAGCTTTCAGAATCATTTTTCTTTCTACGTTGCTCTTTGTAATGGCATTTTTAATGATGAGTTCGAAAAAAGAGATATTTTGAAGTAAGAGAGACTTTTTTTCTGTGTCCCAACTTCGATTTCTTATACTTTTCTCGTTGCCAATAACTTGTGGAGTTGTCGAAAGGGATTACGGAGGAATCAGAAAGGTGTGATCTGCACATCACACAGAGGTTCAGTGAGGGGGAGGGGTAGCATTGAAACCCCTGTCAGCAGAACTCTTGCTTTTAAGTCGTTTGACAATTCTGTTAATCAAGGACAATTGATACATGGTAGTGAAACCATTTACATGGAAGTCATTAAAAAATAGAGAAAGAGAGTATTTTTATGGTCTCTTTTGCTATTTTTTCTTTCTTTCCTTTTTTTGAGGGGGGGGGGAGTAAGAAGTAGGGTAGCATTCAGCAAAATACCATGTCTAACTTGTGAACTAACAAAACTTTTCTAGCCACGGAAAAATAGGATGTTTGTTTTACACCAAAACTGAATTGAGGCTCCTTCCTGTTCTGTATTTTATTTTGAGCTAATCTTTTGTTTTATTTTATATTCACTATTGTTATTCTTTCGTTTCTCTTATATTCTGAGTTTTTTTTTTCACCTTTTCAAAATTGTTTTCTTTGGTATATTCTTTTTCTTTTCCTTTTTTGCAATTATCAAGAAGGAAGAAGCTGTTGTTTGTTCAAACTTTCAACATTTTATTAAAAACTTTAAAAGCTGAGATCTCTAAGTATGACAGCATTTCGAGCATCGATTTCAAGGGTTATCGATTCCTTATTATGTACACCAGTGAGCCCCCCCCCCCCCCCCCCCCAGAAAAAAGCTGATGGCTAAAGCAAAATCAACTTGATTGATGCCATTGAAGAAAATCAACAGCTTTAATTTGTTGTCAGATAAAAAGTACAAATACCTATGTATATGTACCTTGCTACTTTTTTATCGAAGGAGTTACGATTTTGCTTTATAGCTCTATAGTCTGTAGCAACGATTCATAAAGCGTGTTCCACGGAGCCCTGGCTCAAGTTTCCTCCCATAGTTTCTTCTTATTGAAGAAAGTAATTGTGATTGCAAATAAGTAGCATTTTACCAAAAGATCTTTAACATTTCGTCATTTAATCACTAACAAGAATGGAGTTCTTCGAAGTGAATGTGAAACACTAAGAATTCCGTGGCCTAAAAAGTTTGGGAATAGCTGCCTTGGTAAGTTGACCTCCGACATTGTCAGTGTTTACCTGTTTTCCTGTAATAAGGAAGGGTAATTGGCGATAAATTGAGTTGGGTAACTTTTGTGGTCGTTTTGCAAGAGCATTTCTTCTCAACTCCGCGGCAATCACCCTTTCCTATACCCATAAAAAGGTAAACATTGTCTATGTGGGAGATGAACTTACCTGATAAAACCATCAGATGTGGTCCGTGAGGGTGCAGTGAGCTTCATACGTGAACCTAAAATAAATGTCACGGTTTGTCGTCCCGATTTTCAATCCAAATGTGGCTAAGTATGTGGCGTCAATCGCACAGTGTCTGATTTGTCAGCCATTGGTCATCGACCTCGGATCGCACGCACGCTGTGTTTCGCGATTCCGCCAGAGCATCCATCGGCCGATGCGCGCGAAAATCAGCCGAACCGGCGCAAACAGAAGCGAGAGAGATCCCCCAAGTTCACGGCCAAGGTTATCGGCAAAACTTTTCGACTGTTCTTCGCCGCTTGGAAGACTCAGGTGCGATGCAACAGGTGGAAGCCATAGACGTGCCGGCGCCGCATTTTTTGAGGTCGAACGCTCGGGTTCCGTTCTTTTTCTCTCCAGTCGCGAGACTTTCCCGCCTCCGGGCTGTGGGCTCGAGTTTTTGCTCGAACTAGGTGGTCGCGGGAATTGGACACTCGAGAAAAGTTTCGTCTTCCGAGAATATATTAAACTTCTTGATACGTGACTCGTCATATGGGAAACGTTTACAGGTCTTGTAAAGGGAGAAGACATAACTTGACTCTCTATGGAAATGTGCGGAACAGAGAAGAGGATGATGACAACAGAGCCTCATTAATCTAGACTAATAGGGGATTCAGGTCATCCGAATTAATGACAGTACGGATTAAACAAAATAACCTATAAATTGAACCAAGGTACATAAATTACTGCATGCAGTAAAAATTGGATTTCGGATTCAAGAGAATGAAACATAAAACTACATAAGAGGAAATTTCAAAAATGCAGAATATGACCTGCGAAAACTACATTATTGCGCTAGCTCGACTTTTATTTGTGCAGCATTATAAGTTTAAATGGTTGTCCATATTAAGCGAAGTCCGGTTTAACGGGGTCCGAGATGGTTAGTACTTACCTTAACCAATTGTTTACTTAGGAATATTTTACCTTTCAAAATAATTGGTTCAAATTTATTCAAGTTAAATTGCTCACCTCCCCCAATTAGAGCCCCTCCCGCACATAAGATTATGTGCTCCTGGCATAAGGGTAAGCAGTACGGAATGTAGCCTTTATGTAGTAAGGCTAAGCAGCACTCTGTATTCCTTTCAGGAAAATGCAGTATGTTCCAAAACAGGTCCGTTCGATTTGAAGCTTTTATTTAAAAATCAATAAATATATGAAAGACAAATAGGAAGTCTACTTCAAAAACTGCTATTTGTGTAGATAAAATAACTTAAAAAGGAGTTTTAACTATATTTGTGGTCACAGATAGCGACACACGAGACATGAAGTATGTTTTATGAAAAATAGCACATGCCGGAAAGAAAGCGTAATGTGGCCCGCGATTCAGCAGGATAAAACTGATTTTCAAACGCCAAAATCGTACGCAGTACAGAAAAACAGCGCCATCTCGTTCAAACGTTCGTAAGCAGTATCACATATTTGACAACGGGAAATGATAATCAAAATAAGGGTATGGTAGCCCAAGCCACTGTAGGGGGGGGGGATGTAAGAAACGAGTATGGGAAACACATTCTTCGAGCAGAGAGGAGCTGTAAGAAAGAATTTTTCTGGAAGGGATAGGATTTGACCCCTTTCTTTGACCCTTGATTTAAAGGAATATAACTCATCTGATTACGTATATTATACAGGGTGTTCCAAGTCAACCTTCATGACCTCTAATTCCTCAACCGTTCGTCCTAGATACATACTTCCAATTGCAAATTTGCTCGAAATGAAGTAGAGAGTTAAAATATTGAAAGTTTGAAGCGAAAAAATAATTCAGTCAAAAAATACGAAATCTTACTTTTTATAGGGACTCCGGGTCCCCAAACGTATATTTAGGGAAAGAATCTCCATTAAAAATTACTAACACAAGAAAAATGACATCTGTGCAATCAAAATTCGCGGAGATATTAGAGTTTTAAATGCGCAGGGCCCGTAAACAAATTGACAAAAGAAAATTTTCGCCCTGCCAGAGGAATAACGAGCTTTTAGATTAGGTATGATAATGAAATTTGTTTCGTCCATGTCAGAAAACATTCGCTTCTCATTGCACTCAAAAATAAATACAGATGCTACAAGACTACAAAACATAACAAGACAAGGTAAATTATTATACAATTCATACAAAGATATTAAACACACGAAATATGTAGAATCTAAGAAATAACATACATTGCGATTACATTGTGCGTAAAGCAACACCATTTCTACATACTGTTCCGTAGTGTACATCGTAACTTCAAGCCTTAACGAAATGCATCTAGTTAAGCCGATTTTATTCTGCACTGAAGGGATTACGTTATTTCAAGCAATCACTATACAGTCTGTTAATTTAGATATTCGCGAATTCAGGAAGACATTTTCATTCTTTCTTATTCAATTTTTTTCGTATTTTAATTCCCATGTTAAATAACTTGAACAGTTTTTTTATTTTAGGAAAATGAAGAATATTTTGTTTTTAAAGTACTCTGAATGGTGCAAATTTCGCGTGTATATGGCCCCCAAAATCACTTAAAATAACGCTAGTGTAAAGTGGTATAAGTCATAAAGTTTCATGTTTCATTTCTCCATGGATTTTGATCGCACAAATGTCATTTTTTTTGTGTTAGTATTATTTTTCAAAGGAGATTCTTTCCCTAAATATAAGTTTGGGGGCCCGGAGCCCCTATAAAAAGTTAATTTTTTTGTATCTTAACCAATTATTTTTTTCGTTTCAAACTTTCCATATCTTAACTCTTCTCCTCATTTCGAGCAATTTTGCAAATGGAAGTATACATCTAGGATGAACGGTTCAGGAAATAGAGGTCATGAAGGTTAACTTGGAACACTCTGTATTTATGTGTAGGGAGGTTTTCCCCGCACCCCAGACCAGAAAATGGAAAGAAAAAATCTTGTCACTCAGGGCCGCAAACCCCTTCCCAATTAATGCAAATGTAGCACGAAGCACGATATGCAGGACACAGTGCTTTTTAAACGTTTACGACCCTATGCATGTGCATACTTCAGTTGTTATACAATGACCAAGGCGATACTACATTTAACTTTCTTTTATTTTAACACCCTTTTCAGTAAATCAGTCTTAATACACCAGGGTTGCTATTCATGATTCCAGATAACTTCAACCAAATATATTAAAAAATCGCTGTCTGTAGAACTTATTTATTCTGTGTAATAATATTTATTGGTAACTAGAAGCAGCCCTTTTAATTTTGGCTTTTCACATCATAAGCTATAACATTTAAAAATCGAGTAGATTACATTTTCGGTTGAAAATGTTGCCCTTTAAAGTTTCAAAATGAATAACTTTTTATAACTTTCCTTCACAGCAGAATGTTTTGAAACTTCCGGCAATGTACATGTATCACACTCATGTATGAATATTTACCTTGGGTATTGACAGTTGGTTTGCATACAGTCAACTACTTCTTAGGTGTCAACACCTTTTAACTATTGCCTGCGATTGTTCTGAGGTAAAGCTGTTGATTCTACAACATACGGTTAACTTTTGATTACTTCCTGCTTTGCGTTAAATTATTTTAATGTACTGTATATTCTAACGAATAATACGCGCCATTACCGCCCCCTCCAAAAAATTAAATGAATAATTGAACAGATAAATAAATAAAAATTCTTAACTCTCATATGTCGGACGTAAAAATGAGATTTTAAAATAAGGTCAAGATAGCATAAAACCCCCAATAAGAAAATTTGGTCCTAAAATTAAATTTCATCGTGTACTTAAAAGCTGTTTCTTCAAATTTTAGTACATGTTTACACCGTAAAAACAAAAAACTGCAGTACAAACAGTTTCCTAGAGATTTTCTAGCAGTAGGTACTACCGCTTTTTAATATTTCTTTTTACTACACATGGAAAAGTTGACTAACTTTTCCTCGCTGCATCCTCTGCCACATCATCATCGAATATTATGCCTGTTACTCCGATCCATAAATAAGTAATCTTCTGCTCCATCCAAAAAGGACTTCTAATTATGAATTTCAGTCCGCGTATTATTGTCCACTCATTTTTTTTTTTTTTTTTTTAGATTGGCATGACGCAGTTCACTTCCTTCTGTAAATGTTTTCTTTGCGTGTTAATTTCATTTCTCCACTAATAACTCACATGTTTGATAGAAAAGGGTGCGCGTTATACAGGGATATATCTAAAAATTAAAAATGTTGGAATTGTAAATGTACGCTGGAATGTCCGGTGTGTTAAACTAGAGTCAACGTGAACTGTTTTGCATGCTGTATGCAGGAAAGAATCCAGAACCGGGATTAATTTACGAAGGTAACTCCGGTAACTGCGTGCTAATCAATTTTTTGTTCCACTTATTTGCATTGTTTTGTTAATTTTACTTCTTTTGGAATCTAGAACCGTGAACTGCTCAAAAATTCACCATCTTGAACTTTCGTGCTTGATTTCCTTTCTTTTTCTTTATTTTCAGAATCAGCTAAAAAAAAAAATAATTAATAAATATTTGATAGAATAAGATCTGTTTATGTTTTAAAAACAAATTTTGTAACAAATTTAGTGCTTGCTCTCAAATTTAACGGAAAATTAGAACTAATTTTGGAATTAGCGATTTCTCTTATGTTTGAATTTCATACTTTTTCAAAAAGCGATAGAGTAGTGTGTAAACTAACCAGACATCTGTTCGATTGATGTTAGACATAAAAAAAATAATAAAAGCCAAAGCTTGGCAGCATGCAGTATTTGCATAACAATTAACATTTTTAATAGTATTGAAATCATGCCGATCAAAAATTGCTGTAAGAATTCTTAGCAGTTAATACATCAGTAAGCTTGAAACGAACAACTTGCAAAATTTTTTTTTGATATTTGTTTTTTAATCTTGTGAAGAAAATGTATTGTGAAATATAAAATTGACAGTTTTAATAAAAACTCGATTAACTAAATGTAACTGGTACAGACTGATGGCTTTCTTAAATCTGGAATTTTCAGGTATTCGCATCTTAAGCTTTGAGATTATGCACATTGCTCCCCCCCCCCTTATTACGCAAGGAATAAAAGTGTTGTAGTAAAAAAGAAGTAATTTAATATACTATAAATACACATAGTTATCTTAATTTAAGTTTGAAATGCATAATTTCAAAAAGATTGGAAGATACACATTACACACACAAGCTTGGTTTGTTTCTGTTGTCTGTGCACTGTGACTCTCTCTGTCAGGGAGCTCCTTTAAGGGGGTCTGGGACACATCTTGAAAAAAAATTTATTAAACAGTTTAGAATTTTGAAATTTTTTACGCTAATTCACCATCTGTTTAATAAGCAAAATCATCACATACAAGACAAAAAAATTTTTTTTTTCAATTTTTTAACTTAAATTTTTTTCAAAAAAGGGGGGTCGCTTTAAATCGCAAAAACTAAAAATATTCTTGAACAATTTTCATTTTTTTTTCTTCAATATAAACACAAATATATAAGCTTTAATTTGTATTCGGCAATTTTAAAAATAATAATTTAAAAAAAAATTAAAAATATTTAAGTAAAAATTTCTAAAAATTCGGAGGTACTTTTTTTTCAAAAAATCATATTTTTTGAACAAAATTTTTTTTTTAAATTTGCCGAATAGAAATTCAAGTAAACTGTTTGAAAAAGTTGTTCTCCAAATTTCGGAACGTTATCCTTATTAGTTCTTGAGTTATAAGAATTTGAATTCAAAAGATCCGGAAAAATTGCATCATGGCGAAAAACGCATTTTAAGGGAAGTCATTGCTGTGTCAACAGTTGCCTGACGGCTACATTAAATTATAATATCTTCCGTTCTAACTAAGATAGGAACAAGATTAAAACCTCATTTTAAAGAGAAGAAAACAGAATTTTTTTTGAAATAATAAAAAAAAAATGCAAAAGTTGACGATTTTTGTGTCCCAGACCCCCTTAATGGTATTATTGATATGGCTCAGCAGCGTCGCAGTCGTTTTGCTGCTCCAGCCATATCAATAGTTTTCAATACACTAAAGATCCAAGGCTGCTTTTTTCTTTCTTTGTCTTTTTCGTTGTCGTCTCTTAGCTTTCACTATGGTAAATATTTCCTAATATCGTTTATAATTTCTATATATTGCTCGAAATTTGAAATCCAGCATCAGCAGAATCACAATTCAGCCATTAGAATTGGTCATTACCACAAGTGATTTATTAACTACGGATTTGAAAAAAGAAAAAAAAAAAAAATCAAATACGGACCTGGCTTAAAGCGAAAAAAAATGCTGAAAACACGAGTTTGGGTTCAAATAAGAATTTTCGGGTGAAAAAGATATTTAAAAGTAGTTGAAACAGAATACTTCATTTTGGAATTTTTTTATCATCGAAAACTCTACTGATTGCGCATTCTCGATTCTCGTTGATCTTGCCTATTACAAAATCAAGTAGTATGTTTTCGCTTTGAGTTAGTCCGCCCTATCAAAGAAATTACTAATCGACTTTCTATTATTAAAGATAATCTAGAAATGAAATGTTTTGCATAGTTATTTTATTCGGCGAATTGTTATTAACGAAAAGTATTGCTTTTATAACATTTCGATCTTGTTGAATTTCGACATTTCTCGAATTCTGCTTTTATTTAGGAACTCCGTCTTCACCTGCTCTTTATTGCTTTTCGTTTATGAAGCGAGTACTTGTTTGTGACGGTATAATTTATTGTCAAATGATAGATTACGCGTTTTGTGCTTTGTTTGAAGTTCTCAGCCTTGGAGGGATTCATTTGAAATTGAAAACACCACTTTCATTTCCTTCTGAGTTCTCGCCCAAGAAGTGGACTGACTACTCTTTCTTCTCGTCAAGAAGGCGGAATTCTGGCATCTGTCCATGAAGTCTATCATTTTCTTTCAAAAAGACTGGTAGCCCATGTTTTTCCAATATCAAGAGAAGATGTCCATGGAGTGAATTTGGTGTGTGGGGGGGGGGGGGAGAAAAAACGAATTTCTTTATGGGATTAATTAGCTGTTGAGAAACATAACGAAAAAATTTGCTGTAACCGATTGCCTTGCTTTTGAGTAGTTGACGCCATTCATCTTCTTTGTGGCTCTGAAAGCGTCGTAAATTGCAGATTTTTGAGCGATTCCTTTGTTGTGCATGTGCTTGAAGCAGACTCTAAATCAACTTTATTATTTATTTCCAGTTGAACATAAATACAGTTTTGAACCAACATGGTTTACTTAACTATTCTCTTATACTTAAATAGTTTAACTGTAATTCTATTACTAAGCTACTTTCTCTTAACCTCATCCTTGAACTTTGCCCCAAAGTGCACACCTTGTGTATGCAGTTTCAAGTTTATTAGGGTAGTACAAAAGTTTCGTGAACATTGGTTTAACTTCGTTGTAAAACAGTACTTACAAAAACGATTTTTTAAAAATGCTTATACATTGAATTATTAATATATTAGTTAAAAATTATTTCTACCTTAAATTTTGGTGATATATAGAGGCTAACTTACCATGCCACAATTTGCGAGGAGCCTCCGCATCCATAGGGTCCAGAGGAGGATTCAGCAATGTTCATGATAAATGTACAAAGGGGATTCCAAAAATGCATTGCAACGATTCCCCAAACCCGTAATTTCGCCACTGGCGGCAGTAGCAGTGCGGATATATTTAGGCAGTGAGATATCTTTTAGTATGAAAATAAGTACAGTGAAATCCCGTTACAACGAACTTCAATGGAGCTCAAATTTTGTTCGTTTTTAACGGGAATTTCGTTGTAACGGAATCCCCGCAATGTATTTGGGAAAAAAAAAAAAAAAAAAAAGTCGGGACTGAAAATTTATTTCGTTGAATCATACGTACGTTTCGTTGTATTGATATTCGGGTTGTCACTGGATTTCAGTGTTTTGATTGCTTTCTTAACATTGCTGCAATTGTTTTTCTGTTTATAGTAATAAAACTCATTGATATTCGTAACTCATTCTTAAACTAAATATTGATGCGTTCAGTGCTTTGAGGCTTTGTGTTTTATATATATTCATAAGAGAGCATTAATGAATAAATCGTATAAGTTTGTTGAGAATAATGTAATGGCACTTTCCTTAGAAACTTAAAATATCTCCTCTGTGGTGTATTTGATCAATGTTTTATTGATACATTTAAGCACCTTTTTTAGAGTTTTAGTTTTGCTACCACGTTAGTCATCGATGACTAAAGCTGAACTTATCGCTCAAATCACGGATTTCATCAGTGACTGATAGTAAACTGCAACATGGAACTAAAAAGAACTAAAACATTTTATACATCATTAGTAATTCATCATTAGTAATCATGAATGCACTTAAACATTACTTGCCGAACATTCTAATGGATTTTTATGAGTCAACAAAAAAGTTGTCCTTCAATACCATTCGTTCTGCGAGCGTGGCCTGAGCGGGATCTCCTCGTAAAGCGCGTGGCAGCTAACATGTTAATTTGTATTGTTAGAAATTGTATTTCTTGTTTAAAGTTCGCGAGCTTATTCTATTACACCAGTTGTTTTCCTGCGTCTTCTATTTTTTCTTAATTTTTTCCACCAGTATTTGTGGTTTGTATGCCATATTGCCATACTTTTGTTTTTGAAATGTTCATGCATATCGAGAAATCCTGGGATTGGCTAATGATATTCGCGTTGTTCTTTGAAAATTCCATACTGAGGAGGGGAGGGGAGATTCTGGAAAGTAACAACCCGATTTCGGATATCAGAACTAAATAGCCTGGCAAATAAATGAAATGGATTGTTAGTGACTGGTCTCTCTTCATTTTTTTCCCTTTTGAGCTCAGGCATCAAAGCGTATAAAATTATGTTTACTTAAACCTGCATTTCTGCGAAACTTTTTGGAATAATTCTTAGAGCTACACGTGGGAACAACTATTTCATCTTCAATTTAAATTTGGCATCCTAATTCCGTTTTCAGTTACTTAACCTTATTTCCTTTTATGTAATGGGCTAGTAGTGAAGATATTGAAAACTTTTTTATCACGTCTGAAAATCGCGCATAGAAGTTATTTTCTTTTTTCTTCCCTTTATCTTTTCAAAGCTTCTGGAACGGATTATTAAATGACGCAATAGCATTGCTTCGTACATCTCCATTGATTTGATAAAATGCTTTTTTGATTACTGCTATTCAAAATGTGTTAAAATGCATGCGATATGGAAGTTGTAATATAGTATGAATTCTTAGAATTTACCCAACTTTTCAAAGTCGGTGTTTTTTCCTACTCTTTATGGAGTTTCGTGAAGCTTTAAAATATAGTAACATTTTTTATGTACTTCTACCCCACTCTTTTTTTTTTTTTTAAATAGAAATTGCTTTCTTTTCTTTTTGCGTATTGCTGTAGGAAGGAGAAAATTTTAAATTTCATTCTTTAATCATCCCTCTCTGAGCGTTTCCCTACAAATCCATCTTAAGATGCCACTCTTTTTCTTGTATTACATGAAATTTCAACACAATTTTTTTTTTAAAGGAAATGTTTGCTTCTTTTGGAGAAAGTAAGTTCGATGAATTGTTGCTTTCAATATTTTGAATGCCTACCGAAGTGAATGTTTTTAGATTGTGCCGTTTTTAACACTAAATCAAATAGGATCAAAAGGATGAGCTCAAAACTTTTGGTACAAAATATATTTAGGTTTATTAGCCTAGCTCGATCTTTTTTTGATACAACTATAACTGGAAGTTGGCTAACTTAATATTAATACTATATTTATGGTAACATGAAACGCTTTCTGATATTTATTCGAACGAATTTTCAATAAATTTCTAGCTAGTGGGTCATTGTTTGAAGTTCTGATACAGAAATGTATATATTTGTACACATATTTGATATAAAATAAAATTCGCTTGAACTACAGTTCGCATAGACAAAGGGACCCTTTTAAGAATGAACGATCAAGCGTGAAACAATCATTTACCTACGTAGATAATTTAAATTTAGAAGTGTCAAAACATAGTGCAGTGACATCTCTCCCTCCCCCTCTTTGGATAATGTACAACATATTTCTCTCACTCATTAAAAAAAAAAAAAAAAAAACTGCGTAAGTGCATGAAAAAAAAAAATCTATCGTCCTTGTGTTTCACAGTGGCATCCAGTGGTTACTATGTGCCTGCATGACAATTAAGATATTTGGATTGCAACATGGCTTGATGACATAAGTTTTTAAAAAGCATATTAACTCTCTGGTTGCGTCCTTTTGTTATGTACAACATTGAAATGTCCTTTTTAATATTTTAACATTAAATTTATTTTTTAAACTTAGAATCATGCAGCGTAACGCAGTTTCTTAAAAAAAATAATGTGAAGGGGGAGGGAAGAGAACGTTTTGGGGATCCATACACGGGGCCGCTGAGAGTCAAAGCGGGTCCCTCGTGAGTTTGGTGACCGAACTCCCCCCCCCCCTTTACTCCATAAAAACGTATGAAATTTATACTACTCCGACTCCAAGCCGAGTAGTTTCCCACAATGCTGACATAGCCTCTTGTCTTCGCTAATCATACTGCCTTAAAACAGTCACAAAACTTTTTTTTTCCTCTTTTTTTTTCTTATGTACGGTAGTCTCCGTCAACGTAATCCATGTTATCAATTACTTTCTGTTATCAAAACTATTCGGTCCCGATTTTCTCAATTTTATTTGCTTTTTAAAATTATCGCTTTCGGTAATCCCTGCATGATTGAAGGTTTTTGTTTTAAAATCCAGGTTTCTTCTGAAACGACCAGAAACTACTTTGCCTGCAAAAATTTCGCAAAAACAGTTGATCAGAAAACAAAAATTCTCTTTCAGATATGATCTATCAAGAATTAGAGACATGGAAGGAAATTGCTCAAAATTTCCCGCACTCCTCTTGTACATTAACATAATCGGAAGTTCATCAGATATCTGTAGGAAAATAGACGGATGATGAAACTGATGAGCAGGCCCTTCATTTAGGAGGGTCAGGAGGGAGCAAGCGCCCCTCCGATGGCTTTGGGAAATTTATTTTTTATCTGTAATTGGGCTTGCTTTTTGCTGTTTTCGCTGTAATTTGAGTATGTACCAAATCCCCTTCCCTCCCCTGGAAATTTCGAAATGACGGACCTGCTGATGAGACTGATGTAGATTGCCTTTTGTTGAGCCGACTCCTACAAATGGTGAAATGAGGAATGTGCATTGAAAGTGTTCAAACGTGTAGTGTATCACACCTATCCGATGACTTTAGGGGAAAAAAAAAAAAACTTTGATTATGAGAAATTTATAAATAATTTAAAAATTTGTGGTGAATAAAATTAAAATTTTTTATATTTTATGGAAATATACTGTACGTATGAGGTTTTTTTTTAAATTTCATTTTAAAAACATAGTATGTATGGCTTAAATTGGTAAACTCATCTAGTTTCGTGATTCGTTTATTCTTGCCGAAATCATTGCCCGACCAAAAGTGGTCGCATTAAGCGGAGACTACGGTTCATAGTGTGTACAAAAATGTTAATTGATCAATTAGTTGACGAGTTCAGAGTTTCAGGGTTAAATGGCTGTCAGCCTTTTTCAATACTGGGATATAAAACGTAGCAAATGAATATGGAAGGGAAAGGCTCCGTTCGTCTTTTCTGAGGCATCCCCAAGACAAATCCCCCTGGAGGGCAATCCACATCTACTGAGCCAGCGACGCAGAAAAACCTACGTCCTCGTAAAAGCGACATAAAGCGCAAATGCGGCACAGACTTCTCTATTCAGTTGTTACTCGCTATCAAGTGGAGGGCGGTCGCGGTATTGATTGTCGAGAGCGTCGCTCGCTATATCCATCGACCAGTCAGCGCCACGCCTCGGCAAGAAAATGACCCGCCGCTAGGAGTTCGCCTCGTTATTTGATCGCGCAGAGAGATGCCCGTGAACGGTTTATGACAATGGACCCCCCCCCCCCCCCCACCCCCAGGATGAGCCTACCGTGGGATTTCTTATTAGGAGTGAAACTGGGGAATCGATGGCCATGTGAAATTGGGATGCGATGACTGAATCTTCTCTGTTCAACAAGGTCGAGCCATGCGTCTGACAACTTGAAGAAATTTTACGCTGAGCGTCGTTTTATGCGGAAGGGGAGATTTTTCGAGTTTTTGAAATTCTAGAAGGGGCTGAATGGATTACTTTCTGTTATATGAATATTTTTTCTTCAACTGCAACTGAGGGCGAATTAAGATTATAAACGTCATAAGCATTAATTATTTTAAACGCTTAACGATCAATACTCTGCTGATTTGTTAGAGTAAAAATGATGCTGTGACTTTCATGCACATCTTACCCACTCCAGGACGAGCCTACCGAGGGATTTCTTATTAAGGCAAATTACGAACGAGAGGCTCCCTAAGTATTGATTTTCTTAATCAAGTAACGATCATTCTGATTTGTTAGAGTTAAAACGACACTGAGAATTCTGCACGAAGAAATCATTTCATACTGTAATTTACTTACGAAATTAGGGTGCATAAAGACTTGTAGTATGAAATTCTTTGGTAGCGGACCATTGTTTATGAAAATTCTTCATTACAGCTGGGAACACACAGCAATTTGATAAGGATATTATATTCATTTCAAGGTCAGATGATAAAACAGTTTTTCAAAAAAGAAAAATAAACTGACTTTTTTTTCGGGAAAAGCATATTGTTCAGTTTTTGTGCTTCAGAGCAAAACATTCGATAATCTGAAAAGGCAGTTCCGAGAAGGGAAAGCATCAGAAATAGCCTAAAATAAAGTCTTCTGCTTCTAAAATGTTTGCCGCATCCAGTTTTTGTCGTCCTCAGATTTTGTTTTTATAATTGATCGTAATTTTTCTCTGTCACATAGAGTAGATATTTTTCTCTGATCTTCATTATATTCACTACAATATAACCAAAATAATTACATCGTGGTTGTTAAAGTTTTTGTACTAACTGTTGAGTTCTTAACGGAAAAGTATAAGGTGGAAAAACTGTGATAATAGGGTCAAACCTAATTGCCAATTCAGAACATTAAACATGTTTAACCTAGAATGAGTCTGCGTATCTTTGTCATATAAAAATCCTAGTCTGTGTAATGAAACATTGAGCTCTATGGTCACTTACTCATCTAACCAAATTGTGATGGATCGATTTCACATTGGTGTGCGATTAAGATCTCTGCTTAAATAAATTTTCAGTATTTAATTGTATTTCCCGCCACTTATTTACTGGGAAGGATCATTAATGAGGCAATGTTTTCAAACGATTGATGTTTTTGCTATAACATGGTTGAATTCTTTGTAAAATCGTTGTTTTGCTTTCGAGGTTCTATCGAATCGATGCTATTAGATTTAAGGAGGAAAAATATAATTACGATGAAAGCTCTAGGCTCTATGAATCGAGCACTGCTTAGTTACTCGATTCTTAATCTTTAATTACTTTCCTGAAAGTGAAAGACAAAATAAATGAGGCAAGATAATGTGAGGCGTTTTTTCATAAGCTTTCATAAAAAAGTTTTTCTAAATCCTGTTGTATAGCAGCACCTCTAGCAGAGGCTGCTTTTACCTCTTGCCCCAAAACAGACAAGAATTTATTTTATTTGTTCTAGTTTATCTCCAAATTTATAATTTTGGCGCTTACCCTCCTTTGTTTCTAGATGCTTAAATTGGTCTCTATTAAAACAGATGGAAGCTTCGTATCAATAAAGTAAAGCATTTTGTAATGAAAACAATTTTTGATTTTTATTTTATTTTCAGCGTTTTTTCCACGTTGTCTAAGGGCGATTCTCTGTAAACTCGTCATTTTTCACACGAAATCCGTCCGGGCACGGTTTTTTGAAATGTTCGTATAATTATAATACTATTGCTCAGAAAATGAATCTATTACTTTGGTTTGAAAGAGGGCCAGTTGAAGTTTGTGTTTTTCTGATAAATCATGATAGGGGGTAAGTCCCCCGCCTAGTATAACTAGGCAGGGGACTGTGCCAGCTGACTGTTTTTGCTCTTTGTTGCGTAATATCTGCAAAACTATTGAAGCATAATAAGTTACGAGACTACCTATAAATTTAGGCACAAATCGTGGACATAACTAATATGTTTTATAATTAAATTAATTGCCATTAATAAAATCACTTCCCAGAGGACTGTCTTCGCAACGACACTGATGCATACTTTCATCACAAATGTGGCTCTCAAACTAAGCAAAGTAGCGTTTCAACACCGTTCTCGGCGATTTCGGCAAATTCACACTGATTACTTTAAACTTCATGCCAAAAAGAATTTGCAAAAGTTATAGATTTTTCGTATTACAGCTTTGAATTTGTTGCAGGGGACTGTTTGAAAAAACTCCGGACAGGATTTACATGACAATTTTAAGTTTTAGAAATACATAATTATACCTCATTTCATAAGAAAAATATAGCTTCATTATTCTATTTGCTTCGTAGTTGCTCTTGAAAATGCACTTAAACGCTTGCCTGATTGTCCCGAGTTATCACGGGTTCGAATGTGTTGCAGGTAGTTATTATCCCGAGAAAACTCGGGTGAAACTAAATGATTCTACATAAATAAAAAAAAATTGCAATTCAACTTAAGACCTTTTAATTTTGTTTTGCTTCGTTTCCTAGTATTAAAAGATCAAATTAAAAAAAAATTTTTTTTTTGCAATTTTTTCAAAAAAAAAAAAAAAATATGTAAGGGAAGCGGTTAAGAATAAGTTATTTCGCACTTGTTCTTTATGTATTGAGATTTTTCTCCTTAAGAGATACCTCTTGCAGAAAACTTGAACTTTGCAGAATTGATTAAATGCTGAAGTTAGAAGCGCGAACGACTGGGTAGAGATTGTTGAATTTGGCAATTTGTTTAAGTTCTGTTTTCAGAAATTCGGTCGCCTTTACATTTATTTTATAAGAATCAAGCAAATCCTTCTGCTGGCACAACTCGGCTAATTTTCCCTGCGAACTTTTTTTTGAACGAATTCTTGTCATTTTGCCAAGCAAAAGAAATATTTGTCTCCTTTCATTAAGATTATCATTACATAAATTTGTTTTATTTTTTGAAAAACATGTTTCAGTCTATGAAGGAACAAATAAAATAGTAAAAAAAAATAGTATTTTGAAGAAAAAAATCAATATGAGCAACACATAACTTCCTTATACTTCTATTTAAAAATTGTATGTTTTTAATAACTAGTAGAGAATTTCTGTTTTAATCTGAAAACGGAAATGTGTCTCAATTGAAAATAATTGTATTCAGTAATACTGTAAAAGGAGATATTGGCAGGTTCGTGTCACTACTTGCCAAGTGGCACGAAATATTTATTTGGCTACTAGAGATGAGTTAAGTAAATGCGAAAATATTTCGACCCATAAAAATGTTTCCAAGTTAAAACCATTTTGAAACATCCAATTGCAGACAAAAGGGAGGTGTACTTTGATTTTGTATACATCATATAAGTAGGACCTTTCAACCCCCCACAAGTAGCAGTTTTCGAGTTACGAGATACATATGCGCAACGCATACTTTCGTACAACCACATCACGATAAAACAAGTAAAAATAAGATTTTGTGATGGTGAAAGTAGATATTTCAAATGGCTTTATGAGCCTTTTATTTTGGAGGTGGGGCAAGTCCTTTTTTTTTTTTTTGTTATTGTGAGGTCTTTAAAGATTTGGGTCTCAATAATCGATGTTATTAATGAAGAACTAAAACTTCCATCTTTCGTACATCAGGTTTCTGATTTTTTTTTTTCTTTTTGACTGAATTGCTTATTGACCAAAAAGAATCATTCTTTAATTACCAGTATCTTCTTTTCTTTTTTTTTTTTTCAAAAACAAAGTTGCCCCACTTTCAAAACAAACAGTTCATTTATATATACGTATTTGTATACGTATATATAAATGAATATACGTATTAATAAATATACGTATTTGTAACGCATAAACTTCGTGAGATGCAATCAAAATTGATTCAGGGGTGATTTAAATGAAAACTTAACGTTGAAATTTAATTGGGAAACTTTTTCTTGAGCTCAAAACCTTCCTACTTTCTATACAAGAAAATAAAATATAGTGGCTTTGTCATCAGTTTCAAAAAAATTAATGTTTTTCTGAATCGGTTTCCTTGCAGTTATGATACAATGCGTGTTTAATTTTTTTTCCCTCATATATAGCAATTTAAGTCAGTATAAAATGTAATCATTGTTATCTACAAAAAATTAGATATAAGGCCAAGTTACTATTCACGGAATTAGGATAGGACTGAAAAGTTCAAGTTGTTATTTTCCTATGCGAACTTACTAATTCTTTTAATTTTATTATCACAATACGTTCAATATCGTAGTTACATCTGGAATTAGCATTTTGTTTGTTTCCTAAATTTGAGATAATCAACGTACATTTTAGAAGCTCTGTAATCAACCATCATTGCGAGGTTTGTTATAGTAGCAACAACCATATTTTGTAATGAGGATGTTTTTTTTTTTAAAGGGAAATCTGTTTTCTATGTTAGTTTGAAAACGGTAGCCATAGTTACGTAGCAAAACGCCCTTATTTTATTCTCGCATTCAGCATGACTATCGAATTGATTTCAGTGTTTAGGCTCCGCTTCTGAAGAAGGTGAATGAGCAGTTTCGACGTCAATCAGGGCTGTGCGCAAGAAATTGTAGGGCTGGAGGCACAGGTTTTTTTCAATGGGTTTTTCTATCGCTCTTAATGAATTACTTTACAAATCTGTCCACTATTGAGTAAATTATATAAAGACTGCGTTTTCTAGCTGTTATAATTCAAATCTTTATGACAATGCGTTTGATGTTATAAAAAGAAAGAAATATATATCAAACAAAGTAATTAATATTTAAACAAAAAGTCTTCATTTAATAAAATAAAAAAAGGAAAGTATTTCGAAACTACCTAAATTTTAGACTACTACAATGTTTGCAGCAAAAATAGTTGGCTCATTTTTTATGGTTTCTTGAAAAGTTTTGAAATTTGAATGTTTAATTTACATGAATTATATTTTCCATGCATATTTTGTATGTCTGCCTCTTGCTGGCAAAAGTGGATAAAATATTATTTTGGACCTATCTCACAATGTGAATTTGATTCAAAATGTTTACCAGTGGAGCTAGCTCATTTTTTGTAAGCATTTCGATTTTTACCCCCCGTGAAAGGGGACCTCGCTTATTACGTTTTTCTTCATTACACGTTTCTTATTACGCATATGAGATACAGTTAAAATGCTGCATGATTACGCAAAGAAAAAATGCGTGTACATCATTAAATTGATGAAGAAATAATGAAAATTTTCGTTATTTTAATGAGAATTACTTTGTTGGAATATATTGATTTTATTGTTCCTGGTTTTTTCTTTTTCGAAAGGTCTTTTACTTAATTATTATTTTTTATGCAATGGACGGAATTAAGATTAATTCCATGTGAAAATTGGGTCGAAAGACTAGAGGGCTCCCAAAATTCCTTTTTATTAGAAAGTAAGCCGCTTCTATATTCTTCATTTATCAATGAAAACAAAAAAATTCATATTGAAAAGTAAACTATTTTCATCTTGAAAAATACAGTATATTAATTATATACTATTAACAGGCCTCAGAGTATACACTGAAGTGACAAAAGTCATGGGATAGCAATATGCAAATTTTCAGATGGCAGTAGCATCGCATAGAACAGGTATAAATGCGCAGTGCTTTTACAGAGCTTTCATTTCTGTTCAAGTTATTCATGTGAAGAGGTTTTAACGTGATGATGACCGCACGACGTGAATTAACAGACTTTGAACGCGGAATGTTAGTTGGAGCTAGACGCATGGGTCATGCCATTTCGGAAATCGTTAGAGAATTCAACATTCCCAGATCCACTGTGTCAAGAGTGTGCCGAGAGTATGAAATTTCAGGCATAACATCCCACCATGGACAGCGCAGTGGTCGACCGCCTGCACTTAAAGATCGAGACCGGCGACGTCTGCAAAGAGTCGTAAATTCTAACAGACAAGCAACACTGCGTCAAATCACCGTAGAAATCAATGTGGGACGTACAATGGACGTGTCTGCTAGAACTGTGCGGAGAAATTTGGATTTCTTGGGCTATTCCAGCAGAAGACCGACTCGAGTGCCTTTACTGACAGAACGACATCGCTTGCAGCGACTCTCGTGGGCACGTGAGCATATCGGTTGGTCCCTAGATGAATGGAAAACCGTGGCCTGGTCCGATGAGTCACGATTTCAGCTGGTAAGAGCCGATGGTAGGGTTCGAGTGTGGCGCAGACCCCACGAAGCCATGGACCCAAACTGTCAGCAAGGCACTGTTCAAGCTGGTGGTGGCTCCGTAATGGTGTGGGCTGTTTTTTCATGGCATGGACTTGGTCCTCTAGTGCGACTGGACCGAACATTGACTGGAAATGCTTATGTGCAGCTACTTGGAGATCACTTGCAGCCATTCATGGACTTCATGTACCCAAACAACGATGGGATTTTTATGGATGACAATGCGCCATGTCACCGGGCCACAACTGTTCGCAATTAGTTTGAAGAAAATTCTGGACAATTCCAACGAATGATTTGGCCACCTAGATCGCCCGACATGAATCCCATTGAGCATTTATGGGACACCATCGAGAGGTCTGTTCGTGCCCAAAATCCTGCCCCATCAACGCTTTCACAATTATGGACGTCTATCGAGACAGCATGGCTCAATATTCCTGCAGAAGACTTCCAACGACTTGTTGAGTCAATGCCACGTCGAGTTGTTGCACTTCGCCGGGCAAAAGGAGGGCCGACACGATATTAAGAGGTATCTCATGACTTTTGTCACTTCAGTGTATAATATTAACTTAATAGCATTCATTTTGAATGATGTCGGATTGAGTCAAAAGTTAAAACTTGGTAGAAAAAATGATAACCAAGCTAACAGTCGCTTTTCAACTTGGTTCCCAAGGTCGACGATTGCATTTAATACATAAAATTTATGAAGTAAAGGAACGGCTTCTTTTGTGTTGTTGTTAGACTAGAAAAAGGGAGTTAATTTTTCTTGCATGAGTAACTGTTGCTCTGCTTTCTAATTTAAGAAATTTAAATTGCGTTTTACGTGTATAACTTTGAGATTCTCTCGCATATGCTTGAGGTACTTTCGATTAAAACGGCAATTTTTGTTTCTTAGGAGTATAATATTCCTTTACCTACAATTTGCTCAGATTTTGTATTCTGTAAATTTGCCTGCCTGAATTATCCGATTCCATACGTACAATCAAAGGAGTAAATATCGGTAAAGCTGAGATATAGGATAGTTAGAACTTGTATTATGTTTGATTTTTCAAACAATTAGAAACGAACTTTCAATGTCATATAATAGATACTATTATGAGTGAAAACTATGAACGCAATCTGAACATGGAATATTAAAAAAAACCTACTCTGTTACTGATTCTTTAAACCCATTTTCAACCTCACATTGTAAAATTTTACATTATCATAATGTCCTCACTGTTCTAAAGCAATCAAATATGCATTTCAGCAATTTCTTTCATTAATAAGCTCACACTTTGCTAGGTGGTTAAGGATTTAGATTTTTTTTTCTATGCATTATCTTTGTCAAAGTTGAACACTGAAAAATAGTACGTTTTAATTGTGATCTTTAAAAAAATACGAAACGATAGCGCCACAACTGGGAATTTTAAAACTAAAGAAAACATATGAATCAAAATTTTCAACACGCTGCACGATTTTAGCCCCGGCTAGTATCCCTGAATGAATATTCTAATATTAAAGCGCCTACAGGTTGGAAAGTGATATATACTTCCCAAGTATGACATCCCGTTCCGAATGTCAGCTAGCAGCGCCCGCATTTTCGTCTGTTACCCCTCGAGATAAAGCTGCCTTCTGGTTGCGGGCGCATTGACAGGTGCTTTTATCGGCGAACGGCCGGCGTATACGGGCCAGTGATACGGGCTTATCATCGGGAGCTTATATGCCGCTCGGATTCCGACCGATTTTGACGGCAGCGAGTCGGCAATTCTCTTTCGCCGTCTCCGAGCGCGGTTCGGCCGCTTCTAGTCGGCTGTCGGTTCGGACCTCGGGAAAGCCCTCGTTAGTTCCCCGAGTTCGTCGCCAGGTGGCGAAGCGAAAATGGAGGGGGCCAGAGCAGCAAGTATTCTATTCTAGCAGACGATTATCCTTCGTCAGTAGTCGCGATCGAAACCCCATCGTCGTCTGAGTAAGCTTACCTGCCCACCAGTTCTATCAAACACGTGGGTTTTGGATCGGTCAGCCGCCCCCGCGTTGGAACGGGGGTGTTCAGGCTCCTTGTTTCGGACGTTTGTGCGCCACGTGTGTGTGTGTGGGGGGGGGGGGGGTGGAAACTGCTGATCTGTCATTTGATATTTTAGCCCCTGAAAGGCCTGACTCTTTAAAAGGATACTCTTTGGCCGTATGATTTGATGGTGACATTGGGATGAAAGTAGGAAAACCAAAAAATAACAAATATCTTAAAACATTGAAAAAAATTGCAAAAGTAGCTTACTGTTTCAAGTAGGGAAATTTTATCTATCGTAGTAGGACGAGAAGTAGGCACCTTCGAGGCTGCAGAACTAAACGAAACGTGAAAAGAGAAAATTATTTTCCATTCGAATTTATGCTGTCATCAATAGGTAAAAAATTCATTTACCAGAATCTTCGGTGTATATTTTATTGTATATTGGCAACAACGAAGCTTCAATTTGTTTTCATTATAGTTTAGAAAACTAAATAGGTTGCGTTTTTAAATGGCAACTCGTGGCTTTAATGGTTTAATGTGACTGGGTAACTAAATGATTTCATTTGCTTCTAGTTTCACCTATCGATCAAAATAAAACCAGACGATTTCGCTTTATTCTGTACTTGTTTTGCTGAATTTCTTAAGAAAGCTTTGCATTAATTTTGTTTCTTGTTTATCTTAAATTTATGCCACTATAGGCGTTTTTGCAAATAAAGCTTGCTCAATTTCTTTCAGTAAATAATTGTATAAGATGTGAGAAAATGTTTTGTTGATAAGACATTGATGATTAGATAATCGTCGTTAGCTGACAAAGGGAACACAAATCCTACAAGAATTTTGCATTTTAAATTCAGGTTGATTGAGAAAATTCAGAAAGCATTGTTATAAGTTTATCTTAGATTAGGGCAATGCTACTCTAACTTTCGATGCATATCTGGTTTAAAAAATAAAGGCAAAATAAAAGTCATGCGATTGATAAATCGTATGAACTTGTTCTGATCATTTACAATAAGAGGTGCGTTTTCAAATTATTTGAGTTCACTCCCAACTGGTGAGGTTGTTTTTTGTAACGAATAACTAATGAGGTGGAGTGTTGGTATCCCCAACATTATATTTCTTATGCCCTCTACAAAATTTGGCAAACTATAGTGCACAAACTTAACTGTTTTTGATATGTATTTATTTATTTATATAAATACAGCCGAAATAGCACCGCAAGTGATTTAACATTGAATGTAAAAGTTAAAAAAAAAAAAAATTGACACCCCACTCCACCTCACCTCTGTTAAGGATTAAAAAATGTATAGCAAACACTTCCTTATGGCTCTATTTTTTAAAAGATCAATTTGACCTCAAAATTTGTGATGACTGTAGGGAATTGCGGTTAAAGTCTGTGGAGTAACTAGAATTTTTTCATAGGGGATTTTTTTCATCTTAACAATCTTGGTGTATGTAAACATTCGAGAATTTGCAGCTTTGTTAAGGTGTTTATTTTCTCAAAATGGGATCTTTAACAAATTTAAATCAAATTACTGCAAGTGATTTTTTTTTAATTTTTTTTAGTCGCATAGTTTAACAGTTTGCTTTATTACAAAAAAAAGAGCAAAACTAAACATTTAGAAAAAAATATGAAGTGCTGTATTTTTTTAATACATAAATTTGCTACAGTGCATCTGGTGCTGATTTTAAACAAGACTGGAATTTTCGCCGTATGTTGTACAATGTATTTTTACAATTAAATACTGCTTTAAGAACCTTTGGAAACTTGCTAACTCATTTTAATTAGTAAAATACTTTCTGCAATTTATTATGTTTGGTGTATAAGCGTTGACTAGGACAATGGGAATCGCCATCCCATTACGAATCCGAATGCGTTTTTTTTTTCTTTTTCTCTGCAACAGTGTTATTTTTAATTTCTTTTTCATGATGTGACGATTGTGGATTTAGTGTCCAAAATTTTATGAAGTGGATTTTTTTTAAATCTTTAATTTGAACTTATTTCACTGCATGCACTGATTTTATGCTAGTTCTAATTGCTCATTAAAAAAAAGAAAAAGAAAAATCGAGCACGTTTTGCATGAACTTGTTTTTTTCTTTGGCGTTTGTCAACAGCAAAAAACAAAAGAAATCATTTCGCATATTTTTGAAAATTATCCGGTGACGACATTTGTGCCAAGTAACTTTAATCAATTTTAATATTACCTATGGAAGAAATAATAGGCCAAATTACTTTAAGGTTATCCGTGCAGTTGTTTTCATATACTATTTTTATTCGTTTTTCTTATTCAATTACTTTCTACGTTCATGGCAATTTTTGTATACTACGACGAAGGGATGTTAAAATTATGTGCATTGAGCAAACGATGACATTGATTTTCGTGCATAACTGAAATATGTGACATTTGAAGAAAAAAAAAAGTCATTTATTCGAGTTGTCAGCCACAAAACAACCTTCTCAAAAGGTTTGGAAATTGTGAAAGCGATTGCTAGACTTTTTATTTCGAGCGCGCTAGCTTCCCCAGGGTTACTGTAATTTTCTCTTTTCCTCTTGGCGGGAAGGGAAACAATGCCAATTTGTTCTCAATTTGTTGCTTTTGTGTACTTTCTGTTGGTAGCAATTATCATGATTCATAAGCTTATGAATATTTATTTTCGATGTTTTTTGCGACATGTTGTTGAATGAATGATGTTGTTAATGACTAGCTAATGATAGAAATATTTTTTTTTTCAAAGTCAACGAAATTTAATTATAGTTCAAAATATTATTAATTAAAAAATATATATCGAATCTTCTCTTCTCTACAATATGTGTATTTTCCCCTCTTTTATAGAACTCTTTACAACATGATTTTTATCACTGTTTATGAAACAGTCTCCCCTTTAAGATAAAACAGACTTGTTGAAAGCGAGATTTTTAAGATCATTATCGATAGTTATTATTTTAAATAACTTTTTTCTTCCCAAAATTTTAGGTTCAAGCTAAGAAAATTCAGCATTAATATTTTAAAAAAAGTGCTTTTTGAGATTTTTTATTTGTTGTATAGTTTGGTTTTATGCTCGATACCAAGAGTAATTAATTACTTCCATGAAAGTTGCTTAAAATAGTTTGTTTACCACAACTTAACTTATAAAATTGATTTGATATTCACTATTTTCTGAAATTAAATTCTGTTCTACTTGAATCTTCTTCTAAAGAGGGGCGGGGCTGGTTTAAGCAAGGAAATTTAACTAGATTTACCAATGCACTTGAATTGGTTTAGATTAGTGTAAAACTGTCATTTGGTATTTGCTTGAAATTAATCACATTTACGAAGAAGATAAACTATGATTTTGCATAAGAAACAAATTCCACTCCCTCTACAGCGACAGTACTATTTTAATTGAATGGCGGACGAGTGCCTTCGAAAAGTGCGGGAACTAACCGAGTCTGAGAAAATCGATAAGTGAAACCAGTGCGTGGGACCGAATTCAACATAAGGTGTGCGTAAATAGTGGCGCCTTTTATCACCACAACACCCCACGTGGTCTCAGTCATCAGGCGAGTTCTGGTATTCACATTTCAGCTCGCTCAGTGACGTAATGTTACCTCATGGCCTCATGGTCTCTCGGCATGGTTTCGGGTACGCGCCAGACGAACGTATGCGTTGAACTGATTATCTAATAAGAAGTTTCGGCGCGAATTTTGTAGTACGTTTTCGTAGTTCAGCGTTTGGTGTTGTCAATCGGGTTTTGCTTTTGTTTTTGTGGGACTCGGTTATTGTATTTTTGCGGTACGTATTCAACTGCTGTGTCGCAAGTGGGGGATTGATTTTGCGTTGCGCTAATCCCCCCCTCTTTGGGAGGGGGAGGGGTATCTTTCGTGGTATTTAATGCGATATATTATCAATTGCTACATCTCGAGGGGTTTTAACTTTAAAGTTTTGACCTAATCTGTAAATTCACAGTATTTAATTCAAATGAAACATAATGGCTGTCATCACCTTAGCGTGATTTATATTGACTTCTATGTATGCGTCCGATGAAAAAGCCAAAAAATAAATAATTAAATAAAATCGATGCACTGTGAAAATGATAAACGTCCAGGCATGTTTTAACCTTTAAAAAAATACTTAAATTGTTAAAATTTTTCAATAACTATTTTAGTCTGTCTCCAGTCAATCCTTTGAAATTATTCCCAAAGTTATCTTTAACTGGTGGGGTGTTTCTTCTTTTTTTGGTAACGTAAGCGGTAAGGTGGTGTACATGCGGTACTGTACATCGGGGAGGGGGGGGGAGATGTCGTTCCACGGAATACAATTTTACTTCAGACGCTTTTGTCAATTGACACATCTTTCAGCTCTACTTGAGCTGACCCTTTGACCACCCTCTGAATCCGCCACTGCTCACTATTATATCGTTAAGATTCCATAACCTAATTCAGTATTCGATAGAAGTTTACATCCAGAAGAATAAGGGAGAAATTATGATAAAAAATAAAGTAAAACATAAAAATAGTTCAATTTTGACATCTAAAAATTCAAATGTGTAGGCGATGGTATGTATGTGCTTCTTCGTCACCATACAGGACATGGGTGCCATCATGTCTTGCATGGTGGCGCGGGAGCAGGGTCCGGCGAACGTCCCAGGAGGCAGGGGTGCCCATCCCCCCAAGCTCAATGGCGCAAATTCCCCCCAAAAAACTTTTCACAACCCTCTTCTGCTTTTTCATTTTTATTTTTTCCCCTCTTTTTATTTTATTATTTTTTTAAATATTATGTATTTATTTTTTTAAATGTTATGTATTTATTTTTTAAATATTATTTATTTATTTTTTTATTATTTATTTTTTAAATTATAACTTATTTTTCTTATATATTATCAATTTTTTAAAAGTTCGAATTATGCGCAGAATAGAATCCCTTTTTTCCCTTCCAGACATTCCAAGCACACACACAAAAAAAAAAAAATAATAATAAACAAATAAATAATAATAAACAAATTAAAGAAATTAAATAAATAAATAAATAAATAATTCAAATTTAAAAAAATCAGGAAAAAATTTAAAAATAAAAAAATTATTTAACAAATTTAAATAAGTCAATAAATTAGTTTAAAAAAATCTCCCCAAAAAATTTTGATGGCGCAACTTGCGCCATTATCCCCCTCCCCCTGTGGGCACCCCTGCCAAGAGGTGAAGCATCGGGATGACCTGTTGCAGACTTAGAGTTCAATCTGAAAAAGAGACTACGCGACGTCTGAGATTCAAAAAAAAAAAAAAGCAAATAGAGCAATTTGTCATAGTTCAATTAACTCAAATTCGTTTCTGACAAATTAGAAGTTATTACAATCAAGAATTGCAGCTAGGTGTTCATTCTAAGTTTCCAAAAGTTGTAACGTTAGAAATTTCAGTTTAATATTTTCATATTTGTTAATCGTTTTAAACATGATGAATATTTTATATTTTAAGACTTCGCAGGAACCAATTAATATTATCGCCTGCAGTATTGATTGTTTAAAATTATAACTTTTTTCAGCTGAATTTCTTCAATGGCGGTATTTATTATCATTTGTTGTTAAATTTCATTAGTTTATATCTAAGAAAGGTTAACTTATGCAAAAATTATTCACAGCAAATACCTCAGTACAAGTTGAATAAAATCTATTTTTCTTTTTGCTTTTTTTTTTTTACATTTTAAGGCAACTTTTAGGGGAATTATCATAGCTTGGAACATGCCAAATTGGCAACAAATTTCCCATCCAACATTCATGAAGAGTCGTTTGCATTGTGATTGAATTTTTAGGTTTCATTTGTCGCCAAATTTCTTTCACCCTAAGTGCGAAAATAATGAATAACCAATGAAAAAAAGAATAAGGACATCAACTACAGCCAAGTCGGAACAATAAAGTAATTAGTGCTTGCCCCCCCCCCCCCAAAAAAAGAAAAAATGCCCACGAAGCGTTCTATTACATTGTTAATTTGATTTAAAATTAGTCTTTCCCACTTCAACTTTTTATGCAATTGATACTGTTGATTCAAGTCGCATCTGATCAAATACAATTTAAGAAAATAAATTTTAAATTTGAGTTGCACCTTTCTTCTAATAAAAGATTTAAATTCATTTACTGGAGGTCAACTAAAAGTTATAAATTCGTTGCAATAATGATCTGCGCAGTTATATGAAACGCGCTATAATCAAGATTCAAAAATCGACCTGCGAATGTTGGAGAAATAAATCAACAATCCCACTTCATGATGGAAGAATCACGAATTCATTACCGCTCGCCAAGCATGGCGCTCATCGCCAAACCTGTCGAACCAGATGCTGGTATCTTTGAGGCAGCTGTTCTAATAGGTGAGGCCCGCCGCCAACGGCCCCGCTTTCTGGTGAGGCTAGGCAGATCAATGACGACTGCTCCCACTACATAACCGAGGGGTGAGAGGCTGTTGTCGTGAGCGCGCGTTCTCCTTGAGGTCGGTCGGGCTTTGAGGGATCATTAACAAATGTAGTTGCGTTCTTAACAATGATCGCGCGTTCTTTGAAAATAGATGATTTTTATGCATTGCATCCCCCCCCCCTCTAAGATTTGGAAAAAAAAGTATAAATTTGCTATCTGGATTTTGCTCTCTGAGCGCTGACAACACAGACTTCATATCGGTACAAAAAATAGATTTGCATCATTTAACGATAGTTTCATTTAAATCAATTTAGTTATCTCTTTAAAATAAAAAAATGTCAATTCTTCTCAATTAGAAGTTGTAGATGATTGAAATAGTTAAAATGTCATGCATTTTTTTGTGCTTAAAAAATGATTCTATGGATGAATAGACATTATTTCTAAAAATGAATTTGTGTTTGATCCCTGACTGCTCCTAAAGCTTGACTTTTTTCCGACAATGCTTTCTACACATACTAGTAAAAACATTCAGTCATTACGGGAGTTGACGTAATGCTCTCGTTGTGTATGTTTGCGCGCGGTTGAGATTGTGCAGTACAGTGGAGTTGCATGTTAGCGCCGTCGTGCACTACTTCTCCTGCTGGTTCACTCTAACTTTTCTCGGGATCTCATTTTGAGTTACCGGCTTAGTGTGTGGGAGAGTTTCCTTCTCTCGGAGACCACAACTTTGTTGGTAGTTCATCACTCCTCTCACCCCCCTCTTTAAAATGTGCATTAGAAGAGCCTGATTTTCGGATAGCCATTCAGGGCTCAGTTGCTACAATTGCAAATTCAATATTTTATTTTTATTTCAAAACGTGCTTTTACATTGTGATTTTCTTTTGTTGCAAATAATTTTTTTCATAAAAATTCGCATTACGCCATGGTGTTTCCCTGAAAGCAAAAGTGGGGGGGGGGGGGGGCGTTCGCTTCCAGATAAGAGGGTTTGATAAAAGTTGTGCAATCTCATGGGCCCTATTTTTTCAATCAAATTTTGTGGCAGAAAATATTTTTTTTATTTTTATTCAATTATTTATTCTAGGTGTGCTCAAGACACAATTATTTCACTTGTACTATTTTTAAAGTTTCAAAGCTCAGCTGGTAGCATTTTCAGATTTGTTCTACACGAGCGCACGCAACAAAATTGGTTATCTCGTCTGCGATTTTTTTAAATTCTTTTTTTTCTTGCACTCGGAATTACGTCCCAGCCCTGTAGAGATGAAACAAGCACATAAATATAGAAAGGATTTAAATGTCATGAAGATTCAATTCTTTCGGAATAAAACGAAATTGCTTTAGTTACAACTCTTCCCCCTTCACCATCAATGCTAGTAATTCTGTTCAGCGATTTACAATGGTTCGCCAAACCATTCTGTGTTGAATTACAATAGACATAGACAATTTCTTGAACAATGCTTTGCGAACGGCTGGAAGCTGAAGCCACCTGTGCAAATATTTTATCCAAATTTGGTTATTCACCAAAATGTATTTGCTGTGTCCGGCAAATTTATTTATTTTTTTCCAAGGGATGAGGGCAATGGATCTCAATTATATTAAATGCGTGCATAAATATACACACTTGGATGGGTCGATTTTAATTCATTTTTTAAATCGAAAACGCCTGAAGAAGAAAAAGTATTATATTGGTATCAAATGTTGGTTAAAAAAATATTCCGAAATTAAAATAGATTTAGATTCCCAGCAAGGCCCTTAAAAGTTTCGTCAAATATGGGTGGGAAAAAGTATGACTTTTTTAAAAACCAGTGTTAAATATAGGCGCTCAGTGACTCATAAGCTCATGAAAAAGAAATGATATCGTTCGATATTTAAGCCCTCCGACAGGCCTTTGGAATTTTGCCAAATATGTAACAAATTGCATTTTAATTTTTATATAAGAAATAATAATGTATGTTTTTTTTTTAAATTGCCTGTAGCGAAAATAGTTTCCGCATAAGACTTTGTTTTTATGAAAAAAAAAAATCTGATATCGATGATACTACAGCCTTCCGCTGAGCCGGATAAATTCTTATCATTTGGACCTTTTCTTTTGAAAATCTTTTGAACCTGAGTTTTCATTTAAAGTATTTTCTATAAAATCATTTCAAACCTTTTTTTTCTTGCATATAATAACACTACAGCCTGTACCAGTATGCAGACAAAGCACTCTATTAGGTTTTGTATGCCTCCTGTCAAAAGAGAGATAGTCGAGTGATTTGGTGGGCAACGTTTTAGCCAATCTTTAGAAGATATCCCGGGTAGCACAAATAACCTTTAAGCGTTTTATAAACGTTTTTAATCGGTTGTTACAACGTTAATTACCATTTTACAACCTTTAAAAAACGAAGTGTGCTACTTGGGATCGCTTCACATAGATAATGCAATTATTTTTGTTTAGTGCTAGGATCTTTATTTACTGTGCGCAGATCACAAGCGACTTTTTTGAACTTTATAATTGGTAGGCATCTATATTAGCTGTTCCATCTGACTCGATTGCAAGTAAATATCTGGCTTGTTTTCAAATAACCTGTAATGCTAGGCATTTAGCACCCCAGAGACCCCCGCACCTTCCAATTGTAATGTAATGCTAGGCAGCACTTCATTAGCTGTAGTAGTGTACCTAGGGATTGGCAAGGGTGGTTCTTGCCAGGGGCGCAGCAGATTGATGGAGACATTTCCACCGATTAAAAAAATATATATATAAAAAATAGTGAATTTTCAAAAAAAAAAAAAAAAAATATTTAAGAAAAAACTCCTTAATTCTCAAAAAAAAAAAAAAAAAAATAGTAATTTAGAAACGAATTGCAAGTATATTGGTTTTATTGAATTTATGGGGGGGGGGGGGGCACTTTCGAGGCATATATTATGTGAAGATTTAAAACACGCTAATGAAAAATCATCAACTTCCGGAATTTGAGAGCAGAAATTCGAATTACCTCATCGATGAGTTAAATTTATTGATTGTTTTCTCTGTCCTGTGATAAGGAAAGAGCACGTTATTTTTCGCAACATTTCAGTGCCGAAAAGATGTATTGTGACTGGTAGCTCCGGGAAATCCAGTTTCTTCGGTTATCATTTCCATGAAGTGAGTTTTCCTCAGCAACGAGCGTAATCGATTTTCCATAATGCAACTAGTATTTCCCGCGATATGTGTCTCTGGAAACGCTACACTAATTCCTACGTTTCTTTTCTTTCTCTTTTCTAACTTCGTTTAACTACTTTCTTGATGCTTTCTTCCCTTTTGTTGCATTTACAGCGATGATCTTCATTCTTTCTTTCTTTCTTTTTCGAAAAATGTCTCAATCCCAATTTTCATTTTTGATTTTTGGATCACACAAAAAGTCACTTGTATGATTTTAGGTAGACTGACATAAATATTAAAATCTTTGAAAAAAAAAAAAAATCAGGCCGACAGACATTATTTTGAAAATGAATAGGAAAATTCACTGTAACATGGCTTCTAAAAGATACTTGTTCTGAAAGATCTAGTTGCCAAGATATTAAGTCGTCCGGTCTATGGGACTCTTTTTATGAGGTCACTTAAATCGAAGAAATGCTAACTCTTATTTTTTATGTTGCGTTTAATAGTAAAATCCGGAAAAGAGGATAAGTTTCGAAACTCAGCGAATTAGGCGGTGTTAGGTAATTTTTAAATGATTGGCTGTTTGTTGATTGACTGTTTACTTACCCGTTACCCCTCTGTGTTCTGTAAGGAAAAATCAAATCTAATATCAAGAAACTCTTAAAATACCCATTGATATTAAATATGAAAGTAAAATTCTTTGATCATCAAATTTTGAAACAAAATATTGGCATCGCAAGCGAACCACAAATAAGAAGAAATTAAACACGCAGCTGTTTCAAAGTGACAAAGGAACTCCTTCTTCTAACCAAAGTAACTTGCCGAACTCGATGTTATCACTTGAAAAATGCAAATATTTTCTCTGCAGTTGAATCAACTTGTGCTTTTTTTCGTACCAGCTGCTTTTCAGGCCCCCCCCCCGCCCCCTTCATCGAATGATTTTATTTATTCTTTGCTTTGTAACAGCTGCATACTTCTATTTATAGTTGTATTCCTATGTTTTTATATTTTCTATTTTTTATTAATATACTCGTCATTCAGAAGCTAGAGCATTATGTTTTAACTCCAAGACTAGGGGGAAAAAACTTTTTTGACTTTTTGGTTTATTATTATTAATTTGATCGGAAAATAATGCATGCCATGATCCCACATTTGCCCAGGTCACCCTCTGTTTGGGATGCCTCCAGATACTGTTATTAAAAGCAGTTTTTGCTCCGTTTTTATTACTATTCCACAATTTGATGTGAATTCGTTTACAAAACATAAACAGGGAATACCCTCAAAAAGTGTGCTATATTTGGAGAGAACGAAGAAGGTCTAGATCAGGTACGCACTGCATTATTTCTGTTGCAAATGTTACAATATGTATAGTGCGGTCTGAAATATTATTTTTGTCGCTTGAGTTTTTAAGTTTGAAATATATTACATTTAGAATTAGAAAGCTTTTCTCTCAAAGGGGAACATCCACAAAACAAGATTGGCAAATTTCAATATTGCGATCAATAATAATTCGATGTTTTATTAAAAGTTTTTTTTTTCGTGTACTTATCAAATCTAGTAAAAAGTATCGGTATTTGAGGGAGGGAGTTTGTGTCAATATATTCTCCTTCAAAAGTAAATTAAACTTCCTAGATCAGGCATCGAACAGTCATGCGGTAAGAATGTTTTAACTTACTTTCCCGTGAAAAAAAAAAAAAAAAAAAAAAAAAAAAAAAACACGGAAAAAGGTCAATGTATCGTAAAAATGCCAATCTAATCAAAAAGACAGGAAATGGATATTAAAAAATTAAAAACATGTTTTCGACATAAGGAGAACGGGTGAAACGTTGTTCATCCTTTGACGGATTTTGCTCTTATTAAAATATTTTGAAGCCAAAAGCGAATAAGGAAAAAGCTGAAAAGTAATAAATAACAAGTGAATGCGTAAATTATAGGAAAAGTGCAATGAATTTTTTTACTTGTATCAAATGATCATATTAAAGATAAAACTGCTACTCTACTATTTATAATGATGAATTATAAGTTGCTCATAAATCAAATTAAAGAGAGATTATATTTTATAGTTTTATTTTTTTAAGCAATCGTCACAATTTTTCAGGGTTAACATAATTTTTTTTTCGCCTATAATGTTCCGTATTAAATACACTTACTGAAAAACTGAATTTGATCGCTTCCTCTCGCTTTTTCAAAGATTTTAGTCTTAATCTTGCAACTCTCACCCTGAAAGAAAATGTTTGTCAGGTGGTCGGTCTGTTCCACTGCTCTGATAGCTTTTTAAATAATAATCTTAGTTCGGAAGACATTGGCTAAAATTTCTAATCTCAAAATTTGTTTTGATTTTAACATTTTGTTCAATTTTGAACAGTCGAAACAGCGTCAACTAGAAAATTTGAACTCAATATAAACTGATATAACAGGCTGATTTGTTTCAAACAACTTGGTTGGAAAGAACTTTTGACGAAGAATATATTAAAAAAAAAAAGAAAAAAAAAATCGTAATCTTGAGTTTTTTTGTGCTTTAAAAATTCTCAGAAATTCAAAACTTTTCATCTGAAAAACAAAGAGCAGTGAAAAATTATTTTTAGGGAAAATTGGAGAGATTCGGAACATGCTTACTTTGATTTTTTTTTTCCTATTAAAGTGGCTAGTTTTTTGTTGTAGTTATTAGTGCAGTTTTTAACCGACTTCGAAAAAGGAGGAGGTTCTCAATTCAAAGCGTATACTTTTTATTTTTGTTTGTTCGCACATAACATCTGATCTACTGAACCGATTTGGACAATATTTTTTTTAATCGATAGGAGATGGTGTAACTTATGTACCATGTACTCATATAACTATATTTGTTTACTAGAAAAAAAGTTATGTTCGAAAAAATAACATTTCATGGTCATTTAAAACAATATCTGCTATCGTAAATCCTTATTTCAATGAGCGACCCGATGGTCAAGTGGTTATGCGCGTCAGGTTGAAGTTCCTGATGGAATAAGATCGAGTCCAGGTCTGCAAGGATTTTTTCGAATAGCTGCATGTTTTTTTTTTTTTTAATGATTTTAATGATTGTAATTTCCTTATGCAGGTACATCCTCCCATGGGAATGTGCCTCATATTTTTTTATGTTACAAAATGACAGTTTTGGTCGGATCTTTGTTAAAATTGGCAATGGGGTCCTTCGATGCTGTAGAATTTTCTTATGGACGTTTGCGCCATTTTTGGGGGCTTTGAATCGATTGTGGCAATAAATGGTTTTTGATTTGCGGCACCTATATTATTTTTTCAAAAACTATATACACAATCAATTATATTATGTTAATTTTTGTACCTTTGTAAAATTCTGTATTTTATACATTGCATTTACGTCAAATTCAAGGTAAAATTAAAAGTCAAAAATTCTGAAGATGATAAATATATGTTGAAAATTGAAGAACTATTTTTTGTGATTTTCATATTGGTTGTGACTAAAAAAACATCATTACAAACAAATAAAATGTATCAAACACCATGAGTGTTGAGTTATTGGGAAAAATCTGCTGTGTAATGTTTTTTTGCACTGCAAGGGGGGGGGGGTATGAACGATCATTAAAGTGACACACATTTTTAAAATATAAGTTTTGATTTGTGGTGTTTGAAAAAAGCTAAAGAGTCCACTTTAGTTGAAAATTATTTTCCATGAAAAGCAAAAACTTGCACCAATTTTCCAAGTCTTACTCTAACTCCTTCTCCCACAATTCAAATTACTTACTTTTACTTTCAATTTTTAACCGACTTCAAAAAAGGAGGAGGTTCTCAATTCAAAGCGTATGTTTTTTTGTCTGTTTGTTCGCACATAACATCTGATCTACTGAACCGATTCGGACGATTTTTTTTTTTAAATCGATAGGAGATGGTTAACTTAAGTACCATGTATTCATATGACGATATTTGTTCACTAGAAAAAAAGTTATGATCGAAAAACTAAAATTTCATGTTATTTAAAAACAATATGTGCTATCGTAAATCCTCACTTCAATGAGCGACCCGATGGTCAAGTGGTTAAAAGCGTCGGGTTGAAGTTCCTGATGGAATGAGATCGAGTCCAGGTCTGCAAGTTTTTTGAACAGCTGTATGGTTTTTAACTATATTTTGATTATTTTAAATGCATTTACACTAAAAAGAATGAAATAAAATATTTTTTGAAAAAAAATAGAACCGACTTTAGTTGGAAATTGCTCTAAAAAGTAAAAAAATAATTTTTTTCTTTGAACACCATCGAAACTACTTTTAAACATAAGTTTTGAAGTCGGCGCAAAAACTATGTATAGAATCATACGCAACTACAATTCAACTATAAATATAAATTTTAATGGATTCATTTCATTGATTACCACACATTCGTGTAATGGTAAAAATATTCTGCTTTTAATTTTCAATGGTTTCTTTGAAAAAATGTTGGCAAAATATGGTTAAATATCATTTTACCTATCGTTTTTGCGCCGACTTCAAAACTTATGTTTAAAAGTAGTTTCGATGGTGTTCAAAGAAAAAAATTATTTTTTACTTTTTAGAGCTATTTCCAACTAAAGTCGGTTCTATTTTTTTTTCCAAAAATATTTTATTCTGCCTTGTGCTCGATTTCATATTATGGAAAGAGAGAGCGAGATACAGAGAAAAGTTTAAATTCAAAATATTACTGTTTTAAAAAAAGCTGTATTTATTTTAAACGGGGTGCCTAAAACAGTTTGAGAGAATAAGTTTGATACGTTTTTTGAAAAACGATCTTGCTTTTTTCTTTTTTCCACGTAAGTCATATTTTGTTTTCAAAAGTTGTTGCAACTCTTAAAACTTACATGACACGATTTGAGACTTGAGACAATCAAGAGAGAGATACGACTGTTGTAGGTCTGTTAGTAGAGGGCAAATACCCCCCCCCCCCCCGCGGCTAGCTTTTGAAAAAATGTATTTGTGTGCATGTGCTTTGTTTTTCCTGATATACGTACTGAGTGCCTCCCCTTGTTACCCCCCCCCTCTAGAAACTCAAATGACGATTAGGGACTGCAGGTAAAATCGATATTTACACGTGAGAAAGTAAGCTTGTTTAGTTCGGCACCAGCGTTTTGTTAGTTAGTGTATAGAAATCGAAGTGCTGTATTGCCGATTCATGTATACAAGTAATATTATTACCAATGTGGAGAAAAGCTAGTGGTATGAAAATGACATTTGTATTAAATTTCAAACAAAGCTGAAATATTTGTAAGTTTGTACTTTCTTCAAAATTTTCTTCTTTCAATTATATAGGGGGGGTAACTGAGCAAAAAATCACAAAAGGGGGGAAATATCTCTTTTTAAAATATGATGGAACTTATGCCCTTTCCAAAAAGGTGAGATTATGCAAAAGCTATTCGACGATAGTATTATCTGTCGATGCGATTGAATAAAACTCGAGAAATTGTAACGCCGATGGGAGTTTCACGTGATCCGGTAGGTCACTCCAGTCGCATAATGACGTCATCGACATCAGCTGGTCTCGCTGACCTGTGACGTCAGCGCGCGAAACCGTTTCCTTTATCAATATATTTCTTGCCTTCGCCTTGAAACCGTTTTCCCTAGCTAGCACGTGCATTTGTGTACAAAATTCGCTTTCGGTTTCTCGGGCGTTTGCTTTCGGCTAGGCGCCAAGATTGAGCACAGCTCACTCATCTCATTTCGTTCAAAATTCGGTAGAAGGAATGTTTCGGAATTACGCCGTCTCGGGTTTCGATCCAAAACATCAATTTTGTAGTGATGTCTATTTAAAACTTATTTTGCATACTTGTCGCTCAAACAGTCATGTGTTTCATGAATTTTCTTTTACATTCTTTTTTTTTTCAGTTTGAATTTCGCAAATTCAATTTTCATAAAACTTTTTTTTGAAATTTACACACCTGCCCCTTTCTAACAGGGGTGCCCAAGAAAGGGTGGGGGTCGGGTCTCTCTTTCTTGAGGAGGGGGGGGGGGGAATTTGTAGCTTTTGAATGGGGTACACCATTTCTCTTGGGAAGGAGGACATCCCTGCTTCTGCTGTATTCAATTCGTTCATTTTATTCAATGAGCCAACTCTTCCCCACATTGCAAATTGAAGTATCCAAAATAATTTGTGCGAAAATATAAATTTATAAAACCGTTTTGTGTGAACCTAGTGTTAAATTAGTTTGCTACATGTGAGGAATTGTATCGAAATTTAGATTACTCTGTGGTAAGAAAATGGAAATAATGATTTATTTTAGCTTCTTTTATAATTTGTTGTGAGTAACTTTTTATAAATTTAAACATATCATTGATGTCCTTCAAACCATCAGAAAATAGTTCAATAGTTTGTATTATTGCATTTAATTAACTGTTTGATTTAAATCTATATATATAAAAGAAAGTCGTATTAGTTACACTATAACTCAAGAGCGGCTATGAGCCAATATTTAGAAAAGTGCCAATTTGAAGTTGGAGTTTTCTGAAAAAAAAAATTTTTTTGCAGAAAAAAACTAATATTGGATTTCAAGTCTAAATTGGGTCTAAATGCAAGAAAATAAAAGGGGGGAGGTCAAGGAAGTTATTTACCCCCTCCTTAGATTACTCACTTTTAAGCCGTTACAGATCTGATGAATGTTACAGATCTGATGTTAATATGAGCTACATATTTGAGTTTATGCTTGCAGTTTTCGTTAACATCTCTAAATATGATATCATTTCCTTGCATTTTTAACATAGAATCAAGATAATTATATTAAAATATATATATATTAGGCTAAAAAATCAAATTTCATTGTAAAAAAGCATTTCTTGGAAATAAAAATAAGCGATAAGGTTTTTAGATTATGAGATTACCAAATCCAAGCTAATAAAACATTTGTTTTGTTTTGAAACAACACACAACTTCAACTTTATCAACACACAACTCAGCTGCTTGCTTTTCTTTAATTAGTTGCAGGAAATTTAATTTCTTGATCAGAAATTCAAATTTAGCATGTTAGTTATTATCTAGTTATTTAGCGAAGTTATGAGAAATTGAAGCACCAAAAAAATAAATAAATAAACAAAAAATAAATAAAATAATAATAATTAATTAACTTAATTTCTGCAGTGTCAATTTTTCTTATTTTACTAACTTCTATTGTTAGGTCATACAAACCACAAATGAAGCAATTGTACTAAAACTCATTGTTTTTCATTTTTTAAGAACAAAAATATTCAATATATATGGCTAAAACCTATGATTTTTGCTTTTTATAATTCTGAAACGTATGAGTTAGTTCTGTAACATATTCGCTGTTTTTCAATGTTACCGCTCTGACTGTTACCGATCTGACATACTGACAAAGTTTTTTTTTTATTTCCGAGTCGATCGCACTAAACCAAAATCAAACATGTGGTTTTTTCACTTGTAATAAAGGACTATACTAATATATAAAATAATTTTTAAAATAATAAAAACTGCGCATTTTAGAGCATGTTACCGATCTGATGACTCAAATGACACACATTTTATAAAATCACTTAAAAAAATCTTACCTACAATTTTAGATGCAGAAATGCAAATTTTTAATTACGATTCGTTTAAACATCCCACCAGGTACTCAGTATCACGTGGTATAAGTGCAGAAAATGATTTTGGGGGCCTAAACATAGATCGGAAGTTATTGTTACCACTCTGACGGCGGAACTTGGGACACGCTTATTTCGCATTCCCTAGAAAATCAGAAATCGATTAAAACAAAAATGAAATAAAACATTAACAAAGGGGTAAAAATGGAATCGTTTTTTGTGCAAGTGGCATTTTTTTTGGGAAGTTAGAAAGTGCGCATGACCTGTTTGCATGCTAAGCTTTGCTACTGGGGACACGTTACCGATCTGATTTTTGATGTATAAAAACAATATTTACTGAAGAAAAAAAATATTTTTTTCTGACTTTATTAGATGAAATAAAAGCAAAACCTTGTCTTCTTTCTGGGGAAAATTATTTTTTTAACTAGTTATTGAAATACTAGGGAAAATTCGCTTGGGACTCAAATTGGCACTTTTCTAAATATTAGCTCCTATACCGATATGGCTAAAAATTAGTGGGTAGGTAGCTTAGAGCCTGGAGACGGACATAGGCTATAATTTATGTGTGTGTCAGTTACATAAATGGAAAAAATGTCTGATTGACTAAGCTTTTTTTGACACCTCCATAGCTGAGCGACATAAAGCACATGTTCTGGCAGCTTCCGGAGCGCAGTAAACAGGTTGTAAGTTAGTGGTGTGTTGAGTGTTATTTGACTTTTTCGTGAAGTAAATTATATACAAATCCGTTACTTCTCTTGAAATTTATATCTGGTAAGCTGTCAGAAACGATTGTCACTTAAGAGTTTTTACGCCTCTGAGGCTGAGAGGTGGAAAGCGCTTGGTGCATACCTGCCAACTCTTCCGGATTTTCCGGAAGTTTTACGGAATTTCATGTTTTTTTCCGTCTTTCCGGTTACGAGCAAAATCTTCCGGATTTTCCGTGTTTTGTGAGGAAAAAAATTGCATCTCGCCAATTTTGGCGCTAATGAGACTACGTTTGAAGCCAAGCGGAAAAGGAATGGTTGCCGTAGTGGAATTGCAGTGTAGAAGACGCAAGACGTTAGGCAAGTTTATGACGTCACTGAATGATACAGCGCATGCCTGTGACTTCATTGGGATCCAATCCAATCGAAGCGAGCGTCACGGCGCGGCGTGCAATTAGGTGTTTGACATCAGTTTACCACTTTTCTATCTTTATTTATGTGAGTGTGTTGTTCTGTTTCGTTCGTTTAATAAGATGAGTAAACGCTATTTACAATCATTTAAAGAAAGGTGATTACCCTTGTATTATACGATCACATTCTGGTCCGAAGTATGCATTTTGCAGTATTTGCAGCTGCAATTTTACGATTTGCTATGGTGGGAAAAATGATGTTGTTACACACTTGAAGTCCAAAAAACATTTTCAAACGGAAAATGTGCTACTGAAAGAGCGTCTGTTGACAAGTTTTTCCAGAAGTAAAATAGCGACAACGATGTCACTCGAGCAGAGTGTTTGTTTACTAGTTTCCTTGTGGAACATAATGTACCATTAACCGCTGCTGATCTTCCGAAGTGAAGTTGCAAAGAAATATTCATGCCGCCTAGTTTTATATTAAAAAATTTTGAAATTTTGCTTCATAACTTTATAAAAGAAATGTAAAAGTTTTCATGTAACAAATTTAAATATGAATCCATTAAAACTGATTCCAATGCAAATGATTCCATTTTAATTTTTACTAAAACCTATGAGTTCAATTTATATGAAATTCATAAGTAATTTTATATTAAATGAAAAGAGTAGGTTTAAAAAGTGTCTTGTTTGATTTTGTTTTGCATTAAAAATCTTCTGGATTTAAAAAAAATCTTCTGGATTTTTTTTCTCAGAAGTTGGCAGGTATGTAACTGAATGTGTGATAATTTGATCTGAAAATGGTTCTTCAATTAAAAAGTCCCGTCAAAAGTAAAGACACATCGAACCTCCTTTCACTCCCTAGACAATAAATTTTGCCGATTCGTCTAAGATTAAACTCAAAATAACCAGCGAATTATTCAAAAAGCCCAAAGCGCATCATAAGTCATATTGGAATATTCAAGGAATGTGCTAGACTCATTATTGAATGCCGTTAACTGCTTGGAAAAGTCATAGATTTAAGGACCGTATTAGCGAGATCTGTGTTGCATGTCAATCCGGGCCTTATTTGCATGGAGTTCATGGGAGCTCAGCTCCTACACATCGTTTAAGTTTATGCGATTTTTCACATTTTGGGCGGAATTCAGACTATTTAGGCATTAAAATAAGTTTTAGGGACTATAGAGCTCTTGCATATTTTTTTTCTTCACAAACTAACACATGTGTTCTTACACATCTCTTTTTACACACTCTTTCACATGTATTCAATGTAAAACACTACTTAAGTCAGCACGTGCTATGATTCCAACTTTAGAATTACGTTTACCCTTTCTGGCTGGGACTTCCCTACGCGTGAAGTTCAAAAAAACGTTTTCTTCCTTCATTAGAAATTAATTATTTTTAACTTAAGTTTCAACTAACTATGCATTCTTTTTGTTATGATTTTTTTCAAAAAAGTACTAAATCTACTTTTTAATTGCAGATTTTTAGGTCATTATGAGAAAATACACTTCATGGGCGAAGAACCCGACCATGATAAAAATCAATCCTCAGAATCTCACAGCAGAAAATTGCAGCTTACACTCTTTCATCAAGTACCCATGGTTTATAACGCCTTGCAACATGAAGTAACTGGTAAGTTATTTTTTGATTTTCAATGTTGATTTCTTTAACAAAAATATTGCAGTTTGTTAGAAACAGTTGCTTATGTTTTAATATTTTTTTTAAAGATGCATCACGCTCCACATCAGGATTAAATCAAGTATTTACCAACCCAACGGATTACGATAAGTTGTGCATGTCTTTATTATGTGGTCTTCCAAATGAACAAGAACTGGCTCTTAACGTTTGTACAATATTATCCAATGAAGGAAACTACATGCTACATTTAGAGCAAGCTCCCAAACTAGTTGATCTTCTCATAGCACAAGCTGGTGTTTGGAGACTAGGTATAATTTTATTTCTAATTCTATTGTGTAACTTTGTTGATGTTGATGATGATTATTATAGTAGAGCACCAATTGGGAATGCTCGGGATCATCGCTATCCTGGATATCTGACTTTCTCTGTTTTCTAGATCGCTGAAAACGTTGTTTGCCGATATTTTAAAAAGCCTATATTGCAATAATAAATAGTGAACAACAACAAAAAAAAGTTTCAGAACAACAAAACACTGTAAAATGCTTAGAAATTTGTATTAAAAGAACCATTTAAAAGCAAAAGCTTTCAAAAGACAAAATGAAAAAAAAAAAAAAATCATTCACCACAGTTTGCCATGGTAAACTTTGTAAAAAGGAATAAAACGATATTTAACAAATAAATTTATGAACGGGGAGGAAATGTAAGATGTTTTTTTTATTTTCTAGTTGTAGTATATAAAAAGAACTTTGTAAAGGGATAGTTAAAGTTTTTTATTCGCTGCTTTTACATTGAATAATACATATCAATAAAACTTTACATTCTTAAAAGCCTTACCATAGTCTTTTTATTTTATTTATTTATTTATTTGAACTAGCGCTTTACAATCCACTAAACGAAAAATTTGCCAATCTGGTTTTATGCTTTTCTCGCACTTTTCGTGCATCCAGATGTCTGAATTAATCTGCTATAACCTATGATTAACTGCCATACAGCAAAAAATTATATTGTAATGAGTCAGTACTCAATTCTTAAGTGTTCATTTGAAGTGAAGTTGGGAAAATGTTAGGTTTTTGAGTGTTCTTTTCAATTTTCGTTCGTGAAATATTTTCGGAAATTTTGCCCACATGTGAGTTGACACTTCAATTTGAAAATCTTATCTGGAATAATACTTGAATGTATGTGATATTTCGAAATGAAAAGGACACACTTTTCTGGATATTTCGAAAAAATGCTCTTTTTATAAAAGTAGAGAAAAATTCGTATTTTGAAAAATGGCAGGTAAATCGCGCAAGTTTTCCTGCTTTTCTGGACACCAGATGAAATTCTTTGGACTGTATCTAAAAATTATGAGATGTAAAATATTTAACGATTTATTAATTATAATTCATGTTTTACTTCGATTTTCTTGCAAGTGCTTCATTCGTTTGTGACCTCTGAAAAATCAATAAATGAAAACTAGTATATTTAAGACATTCGTAAGTCAATCTGACAAATTAAATATCTGCACAGTATTTATTCTATCATTATAAAACTGATTATTTCATTCTGTTTCATGACTCCTTAATAAAAGATGTTTTCAAAAAATATTTTTTTTAATTAAAAAAAAACAAAAAAGATTAAATTTTTTTGTCAAAGACTTTACAAGCTTCAGTTATTAATTACTTTGCATTTATTAATTCAGGGGGGCCCATTCCCTCAAAGAGTAATTGTTCACCGCTCGAAATACTAGGAATCCCCCCCCCCCTAGAATGAGAAACTCCCCTACCCAAAACAAAATATCCCTAAAGCACTCCCTAATAGATGTATGGGGAGTATGGGCAAAGTGATACTTTATGGTAGTAGAAATTCATTCTTTTTTTAAACCTTTATATTTTACAAATTTGCTTCACTTCTGTTTGACTACATTTCACCTTTTAAAATCTCATTCACGTTGCTACAGGACTTAATGGGATAATTGACGGAGATGTGGCTAAAATATAAAAGTTGGTAACAGTTTTGAAAATAGCTTTTTTTATTTTTTTTTTTTCGAAAAATGAATCTCTCATTTTAAAATTCAGTCCTTATTCTATTTACATCAACAATTCTTTCAAATGTATCAAAAAATTATCCAGATTGCATATTAACTTTTGTGTGATTTAATGTTGTGGGATAATTTTCTGATACACATAAAATTATTAATACATATTATTATTATATTTGGATTTTTTTCAGATTTTGTTTTAATAAAAATTATTAAATGTTCAATTTTTTTTTGTTAATCTTATAGTCTCTGAACTGTCCTTTATTATGATATCATAAATATTATAATAAATTTCATGTATATAATTCACAAAATTGTCATCCTCTAATGAAATGAGTCAAATATTGGCTTGCTATTGCAAATTTTGTGAATCATGTTTCACTGAATTTACGTCAGTTGCCTTTAAAATACCAGAAAGCATAAACTCTGATTATTATATTACCAGATTTTAAACCGAAATGCATGTTTGTTATTGACGATTTTATTCTAGTGTAATTAATTTTGGAGAAACTATATTAAGTGTGCCAGCTGCCAAAATTTATGCAATACTCATTTTTATAAAAGTATTCAACAACCAATAAAATTTATCTACATTTTTTAATTTTTAAATTTAACACCTTGACTGCCAAGCTACGAGATAACTCGTGGTATGTGAACTTAGCTGTTGAGTCCACTTCGAGTTAGCTTGTAGTTCCTGGATTTGCTGTTTTCATGCATATTCGAGCGCAGATGTCATACTCGGGCAAAAGTAGAGATTTGACTTCGGTGAAGGTACCATAAAATCCTAACTCTCTCATCGCATGTAGATTGGCTTTAGCCCAACTCCTAACCTAGGAATTGCTTTGTAGCTTGGCAGTCAATGTGTTAAAGAAAAAAAAAAACATGTTTTATTATTTTAGTGCTATCATTTTAGTGTTGCTGAGTGCTTAATTAGCTTTAATGTATTTTAATGTATGTGTAAATAAATGAATGTTTATTTAAAAAAATATTTTTGTGAAAGGTCAAAAATACACATTAAGCATTTTGATCTTTACATTTTAATTTATAACTTTTAATTTCCCTCATACAGAATGATTTTTTTTTTTTTGTTGAGCTCTACAACTTTTAAGATGTCATTGAATGTAGCAGATTTACTTGTGAAAAATCATTTATTTAAATGAAAATTAAACCATAGTTCTATTTTGACAGTGTGAAGTATGAACATTACATTAACTTTTTTCTAAAATCTCAACTCATGTTTTGCAAAGTACAAAAGAAACAGATGTATTCCCCCCTCCAGAATTTGTCAGTTTTTTAATTATACTGTTTTTTTTTCTAATTTTTCTTAATTTACTTTGCCTTCATGTATAATACATTAATATTTTGTAGCTAAATTTCAAATTCAATCTAAGTTTACATGTTCATGTAAGGTTTTTTTTGGACTGTAAATCTGCTGTGTCTCTTTTGCTGAAAAAATATTTTTCTGTTTCAGATGATGACTCTTTTAAAATGTTATATTTAGAAAGCTGGAAGGATCTTAAAGGTAGAAATATGCATCGGTTTTGGCGAAGCACACTCGATGTACAAAATATACAATTAGTGCAATTACTTGGTTTAGATTTAGGTAAAATTTTCTATTTCTAATGTGAAATTCAATATATTTGTGTTTGTGTGTGTATTTTAATATTTATTAATGGGATTATGTATATTGTTATATTATACATACAGTGGAACCCTGATTTCACATTGTCGATTTCGTACGTTATCCCGTTTCCGTCATCATTTTCTGCTGATCTTCGAAAAAAACTGTACTGATAATGTTAAAAGATTTTGGATTTCTCGCTTCTCTTTTTAAGATGCCTTTTTCTACTAACTTGTCAAAATAGTATTTCATCTACAAACTCACACAAACTTTTTTTTTTTTACAAGATTCCCCCCCCCCCCCAAATAGATTAGCTTTGTAGGTGTTTGAAGTCCCTCTGATATTCTTTTTGTTAGTCTTATGGTCCTATGTAAGTGGGGCTCTGATCGTTCAATCTCGTCTTTCTTCACAAAAACTGAGGACCAAAGCTGCTAGCACTTTTCTTGAAATAGGGAAGTTTAAACCTATGAAATATTCCTACTTTTACTACTAGATATTAAGACACTTTTAAAACGCAAAAATTCCCCATCACCAAATGTTTAAACACAATGATTTATTTTTAATGAATTTTTAAAACACCCACCCGCAAAAAAAGCGCTCCTTGCAAAGGAAACCAGTGAGATCAAATAACTGTAATTTAAGATATGCATCCACAAAAATTGTATTGTAGCTATACTATTGTTTCATTGCAGAGTTTTTTTCCTTCCTTTATCAAATAGTTTTCAGTCTATTATTTCACTGTGGAGATTGGATTCATCAAAATGCAATTCAATAACCGACTACGGGTGTCAGTGGTGATTGTTTCAAACTTTTTCCTTGGAAACCATGCTCAAATTTTTAGTGAGGCGTTACTTGGTAACTTCAACCTTTTTCCCGCAATCGCGGGAACAACCTATGACATTATGGAAAACCGGTTTCCGTTCGGCCAATAAACAGTTTCTCGCTTCAGCCTTTGTGGTCTGGCAAAAAATCCCTAAGCCTTCTCACGTCACGGTCGCTTGAACTTTAAAAATTATTTAAAAAAAGAACTACTTTTCGTATCAGAATTTTTCATTGATGATGATCATGTATGTTGTTCTATCATGCAAAAATAAAATTAAAAATCAAAAGCTTCCTGAAGTCCAGCATGCATCGTCTATCACAGCAATTCTCAACCAGTGTTCCCATGTACCAGCACCAGTTCATATAGAAAAATTTGACTGATCCTCAGAGGTTTTAAGTTTGTTGTTGATCCTCAAAGATTATGTTGAAGGGGGTGGGGCTGTTACTATTTATTACATATAGATAATAGTATTATGGTATTCAAAAGATCAAAAAGTTTTATCATTATGTTTTAAATAAGACACTAAACTTATCTGCTTTCCTTTTTTTTTATTTGTTTATTGCTGGATAGGGCTCTGTATTTTGATTTTTTGTTTTGCCCATTATGATGTCGTATAAAAATTGAATGCTATAAGTCGGCGTTTCCCAACCTTTTTTAGCTCGCTTACCATTTTCTTTTACATCATGGATAATTATACCACTTCAAATAAATGATTGTATTTCGTGACTTTTCCCCCAAATTTCCAGTGTATTTATTTATTTGTATTAAACATTGTATTGAGTGACTAGAGTGAGAAATTCCATCGAAACACGCCGAAATGTTATGCCCGATACAATGTCAACTAAAATAATAAATTTGCTTTAACTGTGTGTTTGTACAAAGTTTTGCATTTACCTACTATTTTGCCATATTTTGATACTAATAAATAGCTTTAATAATTACAAAACAAAAACAAAAAAAAACTTTTTCTCTTATTGTAATCAATACTTCTATAAAATATATTTAATGCAACTCTTGTGCTTGTTTCAAAGAGCATACTTTTTTTGAAATTCACCAAAGTCTAACAGCTAAATTTAAAAATACGCTCAGAAGATAAACAATATTGACTACCTGATGTTTGATCATTGACTGCAATTAGTAACACCTTAACTCTTAATTATGTCATATCAATGTTAAAATAAGTTCATAAATTACTGTGAAAAACTTTTCAGCGCATGTTTTATTCGTCTTTTATGTTCGCAGTTACATATTTTTCACGTACCGCCAACAAGCAAGTTGTGTACCACCAATGGTACACGTATCATTGGTTGGGAAACGCTGTTATTAGTTAAGCCTTTTTATTTCTTTCCGTTAATTACACACAAGCTGTGTTTTATTAAAGAACTGAAAATGTTAGTGGGGGAGGGGCGGGGTTCATTTTGGACGCTAAATGTACTCATCCGAAGGACTCATAGACAAGGTCCTGCCTTTTCATTTTGTCGTATTTGATGCAATATAGTGCTGCATCAAGAAACCTGAATGTTTTCAAGAAAAATTATAAAATATGTTTTTATATTATTAAATTTTAAAAGGGTTCAACCCTAGTCAAATTCAAGTCAAGTCTTCTTTAAAACAGCTTTTGTTATCTTGTTGACATCATTACTTTGACTAATTTCATTTGCTGCTGTGTATTTACTTCTTTTATGAAATATTTCCTCATATAGGTGAAAAGGATCCAGATGAAACAATCTTGAATGTAGAAAGTGATTTAGGTGCTCTGAATGTTGAAGGTCAAAGAGTACTAAGGGTAAGTTTTTTCCTCTTTGTATGACATGTTTTTTTCTCTTTAAGCTATATCATCACTTACACTTGAAAAAAAAGCTTAATTTTTTCTCTTAATTGTCTACTGGATATTTTCTATTATCTATCAAAATTTGAATAGTGATATACTAGTTCAAAAATTTAATCGAAGGACAAAAAAAAGGCTAAATTTGCAAAAAATATAAAATGCAGCTATGCCAAAAATAGTATGTATTGCAATTCCACAAATGTATGCATATTTTTTTGCTAAGAATTTATGTTATTTATAATTTTCAACTCCTGTATGAAGATAAATAACTGGAAAATGTAACTTTACATATTTTTTGGGGTCCCATATAGATACTACTTTTTAAAATCATGAATTTTAACCCTTCACTGCACGATTTTTTATATTTTCATGAAAAAAATCATTTGTTACCTTTTAAATAGCCCTGAGTTCAGGAAAAATGAAGAAAAAAATTAATCTTAAAAATGTGCACCAAAAATGATGTTTTAATTGTTTGTTCTATATATGGCACAAAGCACATAGCATATGCTTTGTATACCGATAAGTGTAATAATCTACAATGTTTTTGTGTCATAAGTGGTAAAAACTAACTTTCCACTAAGTGTATTTAAACATTTTTGGAACAAAGGAAATAATGACTAAGCACACTTCTAACGGAAATGCAGACCCTTTTTTTAAAAAAAGCAAGAACTGTAATACCTAGACTAGTGCAGCTAACTAGTGCATAAAAATCACACTGAACTGTTATAGCAATGTTCCAGAAGGGGCACAAAGCTCAGTTTAACTGCATTTAAAAATCATAGGAATATATGAGGGTTTATTTGGTTTGTGCCAGATCTGGCACACCGTGCAGTGAAGGGTTAAAATTGATTTTTTTTTGTGATTTATAAATTCACAGTGCATCCTTTTTGTGGAAGTATTTTACTTTATGTATATGTTTCATTAAAAAAAATGAAGTACTACTTGTCACATTTCTTCTTGCTATATTGAGTTGAAGATAATACTAGACAATTGTAAAAAGTAAACGAAAAAATGATTTTCTTTCTTTTATTTATATGAATTGTTTTTAATATTTTAGGTTGCTCTAATTTTACATAATTTATCATTTGAAAAGAACAATGTTCCTGTTTTAGTTGGTAACACTAACTTCATAAGGTAATGTGATAATCCATGATTCAATAATATTTAAAAAAAAAAAAATGTTATGTTGTAAATTTTTTCTATTTATTCTTGTTTTTATTTACAGATTTCTTTTACTGTGTGTACATTCATCTTGGGCGAATCTTAGGCAGACTGCTTATGATACCTTATCTAACTTAGCATCTGAAGTAAGTTTTTATTATAAATAAAACTGTTACCAGCTAAGTACGGCATGCTATAGAATGCCTATGTTTTGTATATAATGTGGATGTATAATGGTGGATAGCTTATGCTATGCTGTGACTTATGTTCTTTATACATTACTCTATTTTTAAATTCTTACTTGACTCTCTGTGGACCATTTGTTCATGAGTTACATACACCAAGCCAGGATATTAAGGATTGCAATCAATCTACTCAGCTATCTTCTTTCATATTTTCTCCTTCAGCAATAAATTGCACTGAATTTGGTAAAACATGAGCAAAGTCTTTATTCTTTTTAGAATCTATAAGCAGTTTTTATGTTTTCAAATAGAATTTGTGTTCAGTAAAAAAAGGTCAAAAGTGCAGCTTACAGCTTGGAATTAGGTTTCAGCAAAAGTCAAAAATTTTGAACTCACTTAATTTGACCTGCTGTTACCTAGTTGCAAGTAATATTGATGAATATTTTCCACAATTTTGTAGTGTTATACGTACAATAAATAAACCCTATATGTATGCATTTTTGCTACATAGCAAAAGTAAAATTTTCATTAAGGGTACAAATTTGTAGAAAAATTCTGGCATATGTTTCAAGGTAACAAGGAACATCTTTTTAGTGCAAAAAGATTTGAGCTTATAAATATATTGACCTTTGACGAAAGCAATGAGTCCTCCTTGTAGGTCTGTATGTATTGAACCTATAACTACTAGTTTAAGCTATTGATCTTGGGTATTTTGAAGTAACTAAATTTAGAGATAAAAGTAATTCATTTTTTTTTTTAATTTGAGAATTAATGCTCATGGTTTATTATTCAATTTTTTATTTCTTTTTTTTGATAAAGATTGCTTATAATTGAAACTAGTTAATAATAGTTTGTACATAACCAACATAGCTATTGGCCCAAAATGTACCTACTAAGAAATAACCTCAATAAATCGAACTTTAGGGGAATGGAGGGCAAAGTGAAATAATTAAGTTTACTTGTTTGCTTGAAAAGCAAAAAATAGGAAATTTGTTCTAAAAATTATTGTACATAAAGGAAGAATAATGTATTTTGTAATACATCTTATGTTGAAATATTATTTTTCACCTTTGGCAGTTATTTTGTACTTTCAAAAGAATGTGGAAAATTCTCACCTCAAAAAATCATGGGGCAAAGTAAAAAACGACATATTTTTGTTATGAAAATGTTTCTACTCGACGATTAAAAGTAAATTTCATCAAATGTATGCGTAAATAAACGGCAAAAAATCATTATTAATAAAAAAAAAACGAATAAGCAAATAAATGAATTAATACATATGAGAAAATAAACGAATGAATAAAATAGATAAATGAATAAGAAAATGAGTTAATAAATGAGTAAATAAGTGAATAGCTAAGTAAAAGCATGTTAATAAAAAGATAAATGAAGAAATACGTATATGTTTAAATAAATAATGAATAAGTAAACGAAATGAACTATTTCACTTTGCCCCAAGTGCACTTGACAAATTACATTGAAAATTTAAAATCAAAAAATGCCTGATACAAACAAAATAAGAAGTGCCCTGGACATCAGTAGATCTCAATTGGTAGTTTAAATGACAATTAAAAAAATTTGATCATTTTAAAATAACAAGAAATATTTTTGAAAAATCCTGAATATTACAAAAAAAGGTATCAAATTTTGAAAATGGTTTGTATAATTTTTTTCGTTGATCTTTGGAGCTACTTATTTTTTGACAGGAATAAACTATATGACTAGGAATTTAGTTAAAACATTGCTAGATAGGTGACGCTGCAAACTGAAAAATTTTTACCATTTCTTTTGCCCCGCCCCTACAAAGTGTTGAGGTGATTTTTTTTCTTGATAATGAACCTGACACCATAGTATTTTTTGAGCATGTCTAATGTGATGTGTATTTTCTGATGAAATTGTTGGATTTGTGTTTTTCAAAGAGTAGTTAAAGAATCACTTTATTATTACAATTCAAAGTTTCTTTGGCCTTGAATTTACACTGCATGGCAAGTGCTTGATGGTATACTGTCTTCTTAAACGTATGAGACTTGGAAACTTTAAGACTTAATCTTTAAACAGATGTTGACATGTAAAATTTGGTGTTTCAAAACATATTTTCATGAAAGTATTATTCCTATTTGCTGCCTGTAAAATTATTGAAGTGAACGGCAAGCACATTGAAAATATTCTGGTGGAAATGATTATGTGCGGAACATCATTATGCCCTGTAATCAGCTAAGTTTGATTGGGCATTACTTTCAGTTACTTGTGCAATCAAGTTTTAATTCTAATAAATATATTTTTAAAAACAGCTGTAATTATATTCACATAATTTTTGTTGGATAGTTTTTATTCCTAGTAAACTACTTTTGTTTTTAGCATTAAGTGTTTCCTTTTTATTTATCCAGTTTTTGAAACCTAATACAAATTAGCGCTTACCAAACTTGAGTTTCCCCTTTGTTGTTTAAGTATATATTACTGTGAGAGCCCAAAGTTGGAATGTCAACACTCATCAGAAATATTTGTTTTTCTCCAGTGCAACCTCCTCCCGCCTCAAAATGTGACTTTTTATTGACAGCCCCATCTGTTAAGTTTATTTTTCCCACTCGACACATACACATGTGTTAATATATCTCCTTGTTTTTTGGGATGATTATTTTGTTACTATTTTAGTAAAAATGTTCTGTTTAAAATTTCTGTAGAATACCGTATTTTCCTCCTACCTTTTCGCATGCAATTCTTTGGAAATGGTTGTTTCTGATAGTAAACATTTTTTCCTTTTTCAGATAAAACTATCCATTGAAAAAGATCTCTGTTCTCGAATTATGTTTCAAGCTGTGATGGATGGTATTATCTCATCTGACAGATATATGAATATTAGGTCCATGGATATTTTAGCACAGTTGTGTAGTTTTGAACCAAATGAGGATATTATTCCATCTAGGTTAGATGTAGAGGTATATATATTTTCATTTTCTTTTTGTGTTCTTTAAGCAATTTTTACTGCAACAAACTTGTTTTCCTGTGTTCACTGTGCATGAATCTTCCATTTTATTATTTTTTCTTTTTGTAGGTTTACCAACAAATGGTGTCCTTTCTTACCATTCATGATGTGATGTTGCTATTTTACACACTTGAAGCACTGTATGCTCTTTCAGATCTTGGACGATATGCTTGTGACAAAATTGTAACTGTTCATCGATGCATAGGTATTTCCCTAAATTCTTTTATAATATTTTTTTCTAATCACTGTGTTTATTTGTATTCAGAAGTATCACATTTGATTTTTACTCCAATTCAGGTGCTTTAGTCAGTTTGTTAACATTAGAACCTAATCAGTATGGTCCTTCTGGACAAATCAAAATGAAAATTGTTGAAACTTTAGTGCCTGCAGAATCAGATGGAGAACAAGAAGAAAAACCAGGTCTGTTCCTCTTTCTGTTCCATTTTTTGCGATAGTTCTGTAAAACCTTTTAAGTTCCACAGTGAAACTTGGAAAATGAATACTTGAATATAACCTATAAATAACAAGTTAGATGACTTCATTGACGACGGCAAACTCAGTGTTACAATCATTATAACTGCACTAGTAGCAATAAGGATCGGAATTACTTGCCTGAGACACACAATGAAAAGTAACGAGTTTTTTCAGAGTTTTAAAATTATTTACTAAAAAAAAAAAAAAAAAAATCCTATTTCCTTTTTAACTTAGTGTTCTTGGTATTAAAAGGCCAGTTTCATAATCTTAAAGTGAATTATGTAGCTGGTGAGAATTGTAGTGAAATCGTTTTTTTTTAAATTAAAAGTTGGCAAGTATGCCACTGCAAACACATTGTTATCTTTGTGCAGTACTTTTTAAACATCAACATTAAAATCGCACAAATACTAATAATAGGGGTATAGTTGTCCCACATTTTCTATATTTGAAAAGAAGTCATGAAAAAGGTCCTATATTTCTACTATTGTAATAAATATTCGTCTAGTTTGTCCTGCATATTAAAAAATAACTAAAAAACACACCCTCACTTAGATATATGGAAATTCCATAAATTCTCGAAGCATTGACTTGACTTAAACTTCTAATTTTAGCAAAACACATAGTAGTTGAATAGCATCCTCATACTTTAAAAAAAAAATGCAATTACGGAATGCTGTCTCCAAATTGGTTGAGTAAGGTTATTTTTGGGAGGTCACAGGGCTCCCAAATGGTCCGTTTTTCCCGCCAAAGTCCGTTTTTTAGAGTTAAGTCCGTTTTAGACCGCTTTTTAACATTTTGGTCCGATTGGTCCGTTTTAATATTATTTTTACTTAAAAATCAACTTTTTTAAGTTTTGTCGAAACACGGTGCCTCAGTCTTATTGAACCAAATTCAGGGCGAGGACTCAGTCACCTTTCTCACCTTTAGTCACCTTTTGAAATGTTGGTCACTTTTTGTCACCTTTTGGAATTTTAGTCACCTTTTTAAACCTTTCTTGAAATGTGTTTTAGAAAAATCCATTTTTGATTCATAAAATTCTGAAAATAAATGGAATTTTGAAAAAAAAAAAAAGAAAGCAAAAATCTGTCATTCAACCATTAAAAAAAGTGTTTCAACTGTGGCTCATTCACAAAACAAAACCTTTCAGAAGAAACTTTAAAAGTTTCAAGAGGAAACAAAAAAACAGAAAATTGTTGCTAAGCAATCTTGCTAAGTGATAGCTCACTGTGACATATGAGTTGACGAACCATTGCTTTGCCTTCTACGACTGGTAGAAATTCAGAAATGAACCGCCAACATTGGAAATCGCTTTTTAATGAAATAAATGAATATTTTCTGTTGGAGATTTCTTTATATTTCGCTCTGCAGAAAATTTTGCAATTTTTTTTTTTTTTGTGAATTTTAAAATTCTCTAATGTTTGAGTTTAATTTTTAAAACTATTATTGCGTGCCATGCGTAAGGTTTCAATTTTTCTGTATCCTGTAAATATTTTACATATTTTTTAAAACTTTTTTTGTGATAACATTAATTATTATGATTTTTTAATAACTTCATTTAAAATTACTTTTTGTAGCTCTCACAGCAAAAATAAATTACTAATGCATTGGAAAGAAATTTTTTATAAGTTTAACATGTAATTTTGCTGATGTATGTAAAGATTTGGTAAAATGAAAAAGAAAAAAAAAAACATTTTCACAGCACAGTGCTCACAAGACTTAAAATATGGTATAAAAGTTTTTCTCTCTTCAGTATTGGACATGTGCCGCTGTATGCTTTCAGAACACCCCTCCCCCCCCCCTCCAAGCAAAAGACATTACACTTTTATTCATATGAAATAATATCTTCAGTTTTATACTTCAATGTTATTTTATTTTTACCTTGTAAGTTATCATTTTGCTTCAATTAAAGTTTCTGTTTTTCAAATTTTATTTTCTCACTCATTCTGTATTGTCAATACTTTTTAGTGAACATTTATGCTTTGTATTTACAAAGAAACAAGAAAAAGAATGCCGATAATTTTGCAATGATCTATTAAAAATAAGAAAAAAATATATATATGTTCATTAAATACATTGTCATTATCTTTACTTCATAATTTCAGGTGTTAATTTAATTGATTTTAAAGAAAATTTTTTGAACATAACATAGAGTTTACACTGAAAGTTTTTAAAAAATATGTCCTAAAACAGTTTATTTTGTTACTTCCAGCCCTATCATATTCATGTTCAGAATCTAAGTCTTTTAAAATAGTATGTAGAGGCTATTTTGGTGAAAGTCAGAAAAAAGGATAACCTTTTTCTTCAATTTGAATTCTTAACAAATTACTTTTGGTCAACTTTTAGTTACTTTTTTGTCACTTTTTAGTCACCTTTGTTTTAAAATTTGTCACCTTTCTCACCTTTTTCTAAGACCATCAGCAGTCCTCGCCCTGCAAATTTTCCCAAGTTATTTCGCTTCTGTCTTCATAACTCCTCCTACAACCATCGCAGCATGAAAATTTTGCAAACGGAGTGGTTTGAGGGAGGAGTTACAACCTCAAATTGAAGCAGAATGTTACCAATATTTTCTGGAACACAGGCCCCAAGTTTGCAAATGTGGATGGACTTTCCAACGTCCCCCTCCCTCAAAAGGAGGATGCTAATAAGAACGATGTTGATATGAACAATCCTTTTTGCGAATGAAATCCAAAGCAATTTCGTGACTCATACGCCATTTTTTCACATTGCAAGCACCACGTGTTTGTAAATTTTTATTCCGATTTCTAGACAGTGTTAATCAAATACAAAATATTTTCGCCAGTTCTTTCCTATTTGTCAGAAGATAGTCATTGTACTAGAATTGAAAATATTGAGCGATTTATCGTGACCACATGTCACACGGAAGTGTCGCCATTTTTTGGTAAAATCAGAGATCGCTATGCCGAAGTAACTTTTTCTCCCTCGGAGTTTCCCTTTTTTTAAATCTTTTTCCTGGTTTACTTAAGTATGCTCTTCTCTCTTTCAGAACTCTGAACTTCTTTTAGCTGAAATTGCAAGAAGATATTGCTACAAACTTTTAAAAATCAAAATATTGAAAAATTGGCAAAATCTTTTTTTCTTTTTTTTTTTTTTAATTTTATTTCTCAAGTTTTAGTAATATTTTATCCATAGCTGTCTAGTCCCCCACCCCCTAGAATTTCTCCAATTTATATGTACTCCGAAAATCCGATTTTTTTTCGGAAAAATCGAATTGTTTCTAAAATAATTCCTCTATTTTTTTAATGGAAAAATCGGCCTATAATTTAGTAATTGCCGTACCTGCCTTATTTAACACTTTCTGTTAGCTAATTTTTAATTATCAATAACTCATTTACATAGTTTTTTCAAGACGTGCCAATATCGTGCATGTACTTCGCCGAAAATTGCACGCAGTTTCTGAGTTTGCAATCCTTTTGCATCTTGTAAATATTTCGATCATTTTGAAAGTTGAGAGCGATTTTGACTTATTCTATCTTAAATCTACTTAATTTAAGTTTTATTTTAAGTTTTTTCTTTTTCTTTTTTGAAGAGGGTGGTTTTTGCATAAGCCTCCATTTTAAAGGCCCATAAATTCAAGCAACAGCATGGTTAGGCTATTTTCAGATTTGCTTAAATATGTTTTTCTTGCGCTTTCAAAAAAATTTTTTAGTTGAAATTACAAGAAATTTTTTACAAACTCTTAAAATATTAGTGAGATTTGGCAAAAATACCTCGCTTTTTTTTTTTTTTAAATTCTCAAGTTTCAGTGATCATTTTTACAGCGCTGCCAAGTGCCTCCCTCCCCGCCCCCCACAGTTTCTCTAAATTTTTGTACGTACTCTTTTCCCAGAAAAATCCTCTCTTGAAGATCAGTGTAAAATGTGGTGAATTACAGTAACTGACTTATTTAAGATTTTCCCTCAACTGAATTTTAAGTAATAGCTCATTTAGTAAAAATCTTTTTACCAATGCAGTGTGCATGCTTTGCCAAAAACTGGATGCAGTGTATCGGATTCCGATCCTTCTGCATCTTGCAAATATTTCATTTATTTTGAAATTTGAGAACTATTTTAACTTGTGTTTATTACTATTTTAACTTAAATCTTCTTATTTAAAGTTATATTGTAGCAGTTTATTTTTATTGTTTTTGCAACTTGACTTTAGCTCTTTAATTTATTTAACTGTGATAACTAATATGTAAAAGGTTTTTAATTATGAACACACCGATTCATCGGCCACTTAGCTGATTAAAAATAATCTGCTAATTTTCACCTATTAATAGGTAGAAAAATTTATTTTTCAATTAAAATAACTCTTAAGTTTGCCTCTACCAAAAGAGCTGCTGAATAAAATTATAAATAATATTTTTGAACTCAAGATGGTATGCAATAATGAGTAATACTAAATTAATTTTTAAAGCAGTTAATTCCAACATTTCAAAAATTACTTTTTAAGTTAGTGCATGGGTGTTTAAATAGGGGTTATAAGATCGTTAGTTACATAAGGTGATTGTGCCCTCACCCCCTCCTCATCCAAATATTTGTGTTTGTAATTATTCAATTATTAAAAATAAATAATCGCTCACTGGAATGAACATTTCATTAACTAATTTTGAAAAGTCAGTTGTTCAGAAGATAGAGCTAATGAAGAAACTATCATTAAAAATCATTGTTACAGTTTATTCGCAAATTAGTTTCATGGATTAAACCTAAGGCAGGCACGTCATTTTGGAGGGTCGGGCCGGCTTCGAGAAATCAATGTATTTACATATAAGTGGGCGTGTTTTTTTATGTTTTCCAAAGAAATTGCATTGCTTTTGGACCCTTAACCCCCCCCCCCTGGAAAAACTTGAAATGACGGCCCTGACCTAAGGCAACTAATTTGCTTTTTGGTGCTTTCCTGGGTTTAACTATGAATGGTCCTCCCAAGTCCTCTTTTTAATATTGAATGGTGCTCTTTAGTCCCCTTTTTTACTGAAAACGGTCCTCTTTTACCCTTTTCATTAGCTAAAATGTGTTGGGAGCCCTGAGGTCACAGTGACTCCCCCTGACTTTCTATTGAGGTGTCCCTATTTGACTTGTAGCTCATGTCATGACCCCCCTTTTTATCTCAAGTGAGAGAGCAATTCAACCTTCTGATTAACCCATTTCCGGCCGAGCATTGAAATTTTATAAAATGTTATGTTATTATGTTATGAAATTATATATGAATGTTCTATCAGTACGTATTTCTTTCAGTAGAGCTGTGATTTGAACTGCATTCCCCCCAATTGGACTATTCTTTCATTCTGATTTCAACAGGGTAATTGCTGGCCCGTCATTTAGGGAAGGCAGGGGGGGGGGGGTCAATTTCCCCCTACTGGCTTTGGGAAATCAATGTATTGGCATATAAGTAGGTGTGGTTTTTGCCACTTTTTGGAAAATTTTAGATTTTGTATGCACCTTTTGCCCCCCCCCCCCCCTGGAAAATTTCGAAATGACGTCCCTGGGTAATTGCTATATACAATCTAAAGACTATAAGTGCCATTTTTGTGTTTGTAGAAATTCTATGCAGCTTACATGAGTTCACTATAATGCTGCCAATAATGTTTGTAAATAGTGATCACCACCATTTTCTACCTTTCATTTTTATACGTTAATTAGCTATGGCATTTTCATGAAGGTCAACTCCTCCCGTATACTTATGTTAATCCGAAATAATGTTTGGTTGTGAAATGATAACATCCTTTCTTTCTTTGCGACTATATCGTTTAGCATTTACAAGTGGCAAAATTGTACCATTACTAGTGAAAATTTTTATTACAGCATTGTCGTTCCATTTGATAGAGCATGTTTCTGCATCCTTGTTAAATGCAAAATCATAGGAACCACGAGGTTTTTCTTTATATCTTTGGATTCTTCCAGTACACAACTAGCAATGCGATTTTCACGAACTGTTCCTGATGCAAAAAATAGTTTTTCTTTCAAAATTTCAAATAAACCATAGGAAAAAAAGTTAGCAAAATATATTTTGTAGGCTTTTGTACAACACTCAGTAATATCAGAACGACCTTTGTTCATAATGGTAGTTTTTGTTTGCTGATTTCATCCCATCCATATGGAATAAAAAGATAAAGGTATCCATCTGATGACTACAAACACCAAAGTTCGAATCCAAATCTTACTGTCTTTCCTTTTGTAAAAAAATCCAAATCTTACTGTCTTTCCTTTTGTAAAAATTTTTGTGATTATCTGTTAGTTAATTTCAAATAAAACAATCATAATTTGCAATAAAACTCAGATTTCTTGCATAAAAACCGAATTTTCAACTTTTGTATTTTTTTTCATGCATTCCGCCAATGATGCGTTAATGCAATATTAAATTTGAGTAAAGATTTTTAAGACTTTTTACTACACTTGTTTAATTTTTATTTGATTAACAAAACTTGCATCTTTAAGCCATTGTAAACACATATGATTAATTTCAAGTGGATAAATTACATTTTTAAAATGTCGAACTTGACAATAATCGCTTCAAGTTGAAAAACTTGCACATTCTGAAAATTTCTGTACTCAAAATGTTTGACCCAATTGAATTGCTAATAATTTATAGATTTCAAAACCCTTAAAAATAATATAAAAATAAAAGTAATGAAAAATATATGTCACAGTGTTCATTAAAAATTGTTTAATCAAATGTTGCGTGTACGCAACTTTGGCCGAAAATGGGTTAAGAAACAGCAGAAAGTGGGGCTTATTTTTGTTAAAAGCTATGAGGGCAACTCTTTACACACAAGCCATAGAAGCGGGCATTTATCTTGGGTTACATGGCAACAAGAGTGAGACTAATATTGCTATAACATGACTTAAAGCATTTTTAACCTTACACAATACAAATATTCAACTGCTACATAGATGTGGAATTTTACTTCTTGCATAATTTCATCTTTATTACTTTATTTTATAAATTGCATGGCATTTTATACCACGCAGTTAGCCTTATTAATACAAATACAGGGACCAGCAGCTAGCTCTGGGCTCAACTGTGTTGGTTCTAGTCAAATTATGGACCCCAATGACGATCAATGGTCCTTTTAAAGCTATCTACTCCCTTGATCCTTACCGCCTCTTCTGTTAAACTGTTCCTAGTTTCAACTACCCTGCTGAAATAGTAATTTTTCCTAATTTCTAGGTTAGCCTAAGATTTAAACAGCTTAAAACAATGATCCCTTGTCCTGCTTTCCGTGTAAAAATCTAACCCCAAAACATCTTTCATTTTGATAAATTTAAACAACTGAATCATTTCTCCTCTGATTCTCCTTTGCTCAAGACTATACATATTAAGCGTTCTAAGTCTGGAATCATAGTCTAAATTAGAAAATCGATTTACTAACCATGTACCCCTTCCAATAAATTAATCTCTTTCTTAAGATAGGGAGACCAAAACTGAACAGCATACTCCAAATAAGGTCTTACCAAACTTCTATTTAAAGGTAGAAGAACCTTCTTAGATTTGTTTGAAATAGATCTATTAATAAACCTAATCATCATATTGGCTTTGTTGATGTAATTAAATTTAGCGACTTTAATTAATGTAATTAAATTTATTGACTGAAGATATACTTGTATGCTTAATGTTCTTATATGATCTGTGTTCAAACCTTTTCTACTTTGTTTCATACATTCATGTATATTGAATTCAAATTTTGTGCTAATTTTAGCAATTACTGAGCAGTCAACATCTAGTGCTTCAACAAATAGTGATACAGATTCCGAAACATTTGCTAGTAATTGGTAAGTGATTTTCAGTAGTGGGTGTTTTTATTTTAGGAAGTTCTTAATGTTTTGTTTACAACTGCTCAATTTCTTATAGGTTGAAATCTACATATGAAGTTTCTGCTGGGAGTACTATATCGCGAAATGATATCTATGCAGATTATGTCAGTTTCTGTGCAAAGTCTGGTAGAAAAGGTGTAGTGAATGCAAATATTTTTGCAAGCTGCGTCAAGTAAGTTCATTCTTAAAAAATATTCTGAAGATCTGTATGGTTTTATGACTCATAATGCTGATATGATATAATTCTCAAGATATTTGGAAGTTTAATTTGAACTTAGGATTATGACATGTGTGGTAAACTTTCTGAAGCTCAATAAAAACTTTTTTTTAAAACATTAAGTAAATTTTACACTTCTGAGGGTATATCCATTCTTTCTAGTTTTCCCTGATCTATTATATTTTTCAGATTTTCCAGATGCTTCAGCTTTGTTTTCTTTGCTAAACAGTTGGAGGAAATGGTTTTAAGTCTACTTAAACAACTCTAACATGAAACTTTTTCCTTTAATTTTTCTTTTAAGCTCTGTTCTGACGGTTCAAGACCCGAGAAATGAATTAATAAATTTTTTTGGAATAAACTTTTTATGCTTTTTTTTCTGTTACTAAGCCTGGTATAAATGCTTTTTTTTTAATTTTAAAATTTATTGTTTTCACTTTTAAAAGATATTTTTTTCTGTATTATTATTTCACAGGTGTAAGCTGCTGGGTTGTGGGAGGTTTTTTACGCAACCAAAAAAAACGGCTCCAGACAAAATATTGTTTTGTTCTGTTTTTTGCTAAATAAATTTTTTTATGAAAGATATTGACTTCAAAACAACACATAAACATATCTGCCAACTTGTACGTTTTGGCCGTACAATGTACGTTTTTTTGCCCTTTTGTACGATCGTACGGTAAAGGTGTAAAATCGTACGTTTTTCAGATTTTTCATCAATTCCAATGTTTTTTTTTCACATATAACTAAATTTCAAGGACTAAGCTTCTTTAGAATACATCTTTACATGTATTAATCCTCGAGGCAAAGCCTAAACTTCGTCATATTTCAGCACTGAACGCGTACTTCGCGGAAAACTGGTCCGCGTGGTTCAGACTGCAATCCTTTTGCATCCTGCAAATATTTTAACATTTGCGAAATTTTTAGGTTACATTAACATATGCTACCTTAGGTTATCGCATTTAATTATTTATTTTTATAATTTATAAATTTTTTCCTCCACATTTTACCTGTTTACATTCTACTCGCAATTCTCGTAAAATCGCTTTTGCTTGACATTTCAATCCTTTAACATGTGGTCAGTGCTTTAATATTTTTGATGGTTAGAAGTTATTTTAACATGACTACTACCGAAGACTACTTTATTTTATTTCATTTTTTTTTCATGTTTTTTTTTTCTTACCAGCATGCTTATGTTTAACACATACGTCACTGAAAATTGCAACTGAAATGAATTTATTCAATTGAAAAAAAATATTAAGATTATATTAAGAACAAATTTTAAGATCAAATTAAAAAAATAATTAAAGGTTTTGTCTGATTTTCATTAAAAGACTAATAAGAAATAGGTTTTTGTCTCAGTACGATTTCATAGTAAAAATTGTAAGATTTCCTAAGTAGACACGTTGGCAGGTATGCATAAATGTATTGATCCTCCTTATTGAAAGACTATTTTTATATCAAATTATCACATATGCCCAGTTGTATATACTAAAGGTTATGTGAAATATTGATGAGTTTAGTTCAAAACTTAGCAATCATAAAAAAAAGTACAGTGAAACTTCTCTAATGCGACCACCCTCCCGTTCCGCGAAATAGTGGTCGTTAAGAGAAGTCGTCGCTCAAAGAAGTCAACTTAAAAATACCAAAAGAATTTTTCCAAAAATAGAACATTAAATTTTCTACTGTAACAAAAATAAACAGGAAAAATACTTGCTTTTATTATTTATTGAATTACTGTACAATACAAGCACTAACACTTATGTTTTTTTAAACTTTCTTGAAATATGAAAAAATTTCAGATTGTTTTATATTTTTTACTTTTAGTGACACAACTTCTCGTTCTGATCTATTTTTCAACTCTGAAAAAAAGAGCGCTAATTTGGACATATTTCATGCTTTCTGAATTCTCCATAATAAAATCTATTTGTTTTAAAGTCTGCTGGGCTGTCATCGTAGGTTCGACAGGTGGAAGGATGTCATTTGATGGACTTTCGTCTTCAGACACTGAATTAGTTCCTAAATAAAAACGTCATTTTAAGTTCCCCAATCTTAAATCTCTTAACTTAAATAGTAAATTTTTGTAATAAATATCACTTACCTTGAGCAATGGCGTTTTCTATTAGGCGTTCTTCCCAATTGTCGTTGAGCATTCTACGTTATGTTCACACTCTAAGGCCTTCTCATCGTATTCGATCCCTGCAATCTTTGAAAGCTCCTGTATTTCGTGAACAGCTTTTGTCTCGTTCAGTTCAGAAAAAATCTGATCTTCTATTGCAGAATTCGTCATGCCACAACTTGCAAAGCATTTTGTTAAGATACTCGAGTCCAATCCTCTCCAAGCAGACACAGACCATTCAATGGCGTCAGCTACAGTGATCTTTTTAGCCAATTCTGAAGCATTTGCACAGTCATCCATTCGTGCTATGATTGATTTCAGGACGTATTTTCGGTATTCCAGTTTAAAACATTTGATTATTCCCTGGTCCAGAGGTTGAAGCTTGGAGGTTGTGTTAGGGGGCAAAAACTGTAATTTTAACATTTTTTAAATTTTGCTGCGTAAGGCAGGCTGCATTGTCCAAGATCAAAAGAACCTTTCTCCTTTCTTTGGCTATTTTTCGATCAAAATCCGCCAGCCACTCTTCAAAAATCGCAGCCGTCATCCAGGCCTTTCTATTCGACTTCCAATGAACTCCTAGTTTGCTGCTATCCTTTCCCTTAAAACACCTGTGTTGTTTTGATTTCCAAATCATCAGGGGCTTTAATTTCTCCCCCGATGCACTAACACAGAATGCTATGGTGATCTTCTCCTTTGCCTGCTTTCCTCCTTTGGAGTCAGCCGACTTCAGCATCATGCTGTTATTTGGGAGGGCGCAAAAAAAAAAAAAGTCCATATTTGTCCATATTAAAAATGTCTTTGTCTTCGTATCCGGCTAAAAGTAATGGCAGCCTCGTTTTCCAGTCTTCGCACTAACTTTCTTCCACATCTGCCGCTTCTCCACATAATGCACGTAACACGACATTGTTTCGAATACGAAACTTGTCGAGCCAACCATTGCTGGCATCAAAGTCCTTTATTCCTAAAGCGTCAGCAATCTCCATTGATTTTTCTTTCATTAAAGTTCCACTAATTGGAATATTTTTTGCCCTAGCTGCTTTAAACCAATCCAGTAGAACAGCATTGACTTCTGAAAATTTTTCCATTCTACTTCTCTTTACACCTCGAAATTTGAACGTTTCCCATTCTTTCCGAATTTCAATTTTGTTTTTCAAAATTTTATTAATTTGGGTTTTCCCACAACCGAAAATATCCGCCAACTTCCTTTCAGAATTTCCTTTTTCATAATACTCTATGACATCTATCCGTTGCTCCAACGTTAAAGTAACACGCTTGTTAGACATGTTTTAACACTGGTTACAGAAGTGCACTGGCATTTCTCTTGCATGCTCCTTAAATTTGAAACAAACGTGCTTATCTTACTTAGAATAGAGGACCCTAGGGATTATCAGCAGTGTGACTTTTCATGTATCACCCCTTCCTTGCACCTGACCTATTGCTCATCAGTAAACAATGCATCAAGGTCGACTGACCAGTTTGGAATGTGGATTTTTCTTCTTCTTTTCTTTTTTGTGGTGAAAAGAATTCAGGAAAATTTTTGGACAAATTGTCAGACAGTGGTCGTTCATGGAGGTTTGGTTTGGGTTGACTGGTCGCTTCCAGAAGACTTTTTACATTAAGTAGATAGGCGGAAAAATCGGTGCTTTAGGAAAGTGGTCGTTAACAGAGGTGGTCGCTAAATAGAGGTGGTCGCTTATAGAAGTTTCACTGTACATTTGTTTCAAAATATAAAAATTTGTAAAATGTATGTGCATCAAACAAGATGTATCATAATGAAATAATGGCATTATTAAAGAGTGTATTATTACATTTAATGTAATAATACAAGCGTTTACTATTTTATAAAATGTATTATGTATCAGTTTGCTTCATTAAAAAGTAGGAAAAAATAGTAATAGGAAAAAAAATCTTGGAAGTGGCTAGAAGAAAGTGCTCCCCTGAAAAGCTTGGACACAAACCAGAGATTTAAAAGTTGCCAGCGTAATTCAGCTGAATTTTTTTTAATATTATTTTTAACTAAATTGCAATTGTGAGATTCATAGACGGAGCACATTTAGATTATTTTATTGATGCTTTGCGTTTTTTTTTAAATGAAGGATATTGTTTACAATGTTTCAGGGTTCAAACTGCAACATGTTTTGCGGAGTTGTTTCGCAAATTTAGCGAAACTACAAATGAGTTATTTTGCTCCCCTTTTCTTAGCTGAAGGTTTTCAAGCAATACCCCCTTACGTCCCTTCAGTTACCGAGAAATTATGCACAGATTTAAGCACCTTTTTTGTTTTCACTTATCTCTGTTTCCATCTGAAATGTGTTTTTCTACTTAAAATTCAGCAGATTAGTGCAAAGTTTTTGCAGTTGAGAAATAGTCTGCAGACTTCCTCAAGAAGTTGTGATAGGCGTTGCAGCATCACGCTGTTTCTGCTACCAGGTCTAGGACAACTATCCTTTATTCTTTACTAGCTGACCCGGCGAACTCTGTTCCGCCTTAAAGGCAATAAATAAGAAAATTTTTGAATTTATTAAGTTTTTATTATTTGAAAATACAAAAAATTAAGTACATACATTAATCATTCATTATTGTTTCTGTATTTTAGTACATAGGTTGCTCTTCACTAAAGTACCTTGTGATGCACAACATTTTTTGTTTTATTATCAGGAGCAAAAAGAAACAACGCAGATGGTCTTCCGACCCGTAAACATGCCACATATAATTGACCATGGGAAAAACAGTGATGTTCTAGATTCAAACCACAAACTTTTAAGGATTGGCCTTGTGATTTGTTAAAGGTCATGACAAATGCAAGACGGATCGGAAATTGAAGTCTTTTAAATTCAAACGGCATATCGGTTGGGATCATCGGGATCCTAGGAATGAGCAATCGTTTCTGACAGCTTATCACATATAAATTTCAAGGGAAGTAAACGCGTTTGTTTATAATTTATTTCACGAAAAAGTCAAATAATACTCAACGCACTGCTAACTTACAACCTGTTTACTGGGTTCCGGAACCTGCCAGAACGTGTGCTTTATGTCGCTCAGCCATGGAGGTGTCAAAAAAGGCTTAGTCAATAAGACAGTTTTTCTATTTATGTAACTGACACACATAAATTATAGCCTATGTCCGTCTCCTAGCTCTAAGCTACCTACCCACCAATTTTTTGCCATATCGGTACAGCCGTTCTTGAATTATAAGTAGTGTAACTAACTCGACTTTCTTTTATATATATAGATTTTCTTCTTTTTACTACATGTTTTCAACAAATAACCATCCAATTTTTTTTATCCTTCAAGAATCTTTCTCCCCATCCCAAAACATTGGCATCAATTTCAGTTGTTTGAATTAATTGACTTTTTTAAACTTTCCCTTGAAGGCAATTCTACCGTTACTGAATGTAACAATCAAATTTTAAACATTTTTGTAATCATGGATTTCCCACCAAATGTAGGACAGCTTAAATAACATCAAATTAATTATACAAGAGAAAAGAAAGTTTTTTACCAAATCTAATTGTAATTATGTGTGTTTAATGATTGTTATCTCCGTCATAGTGGAAGGGCCCTTAAATGAATTTTCCTCCGTCATTTCTCATTTAGAGCAGTTTTTTTTTTCGTTTTGAAGTTTGCTGACGTTGAGCAAGAACTTGGCCAAAAATCGTATGCTGTGTGAGAGATTTCAATCTTTTTGCGTGTAGTATATGGTTCAGTTGTTTTAAAAGTTGGAAGCTATTTTAACATATTCTAAAAGCTAGCTTAGCTTTGCCTTTTTTTCTTTAGGTTGGTTATTTTACATTTTGATTTTAATACATTACCATTATTGAAACCATAGCCGTTTCAAAAATGACGATTTTGTTGATTTTTTGAATATTTCTGATTTTGTGTTAAATTTTTAGAAACTGAAATAAGAGGAAAAAAAAGATTAAAAGATTACAATTTTTTAAATATTTCATATCTCCATAATTTAGAAAGAAAACATTTGTGTTCATCATGTAACACACTTCAGAACTGTCTGATTTCAAATAAAATAGTACTATTCATGTCTATAACGAGGAGTTAGTCGGATTTTGTGGCATACCACTCCAAGAATGAGTCTGTCATTTTCCTACCAAATGGTTGTGAATAAGACATTAGTGAATGGTGTACTAAAGGAAAATATAATTTCCATACTTATTATTACTTTTGCAAATGTTCTGTTTCTACTAATAACTGGTTTTTTAATTGAAGCAGCATTCTGAAATAACCTAGCATGCAGAAAATGCCGAAAAAGTAATGACAAGAGTTTGGTTTGTTGTTTTTGCTAATATGAAAAGTATTAGTTTGAATGCTATGAAATAAAAGAAAGGAAGGGGGGGGGAGCCGTTACTTGGATCATGAAAAGGATAAAAATTTATGTATTATGTATTTGGCCTATAATGATTAATTATTTTTTAGTCGTCGGCTTTAGTCAATGCAAGTTTTACTTTAATACATTTTTTTAAAATCAGATTTCCCACAGAGCATGCAGCTTAGTGACAGAAAAATATCACATGCTATTTCTTATGGTCTTGGGCCATAAGTTTGAAACAAATTATTGATACATTTACAGAAAGTTTACTTTTTTTCACTGTGAATGAGATTGACTAAACAGCATCTAAATTAAATACTTTTGTGAACTTTCAACTTTGTGGGCTATCAGAATAATAAAAACTATGTATTAATTTTTTCCTCAGTAAAATTATTCATTTAATGTGCCTGATTTGTCGTACGTTTTTCATGGAAAATGTTCTATATGTTACAAGATGATCATTTCTTCCTCCCTATCTATTTTCTATGCCTGAAATTCATTTTACAGTATAAAAGTATAATATGTAACTATTATCTGCCCTACTGCTAGAAAATAGGGTAAATGAAATGATTCATCTGAAATAATGAAATGTCTGTGTAGTTTTAAATAACTCTCTCTATTTTTTCTAATTGTCATTTCATAAAAGTCATACATATAGCATTGAATCTTTTGATTAATAATGAAACTATAGTTATGTGCTTAAACATCATTAGACTTAATTTTAAAGTTTGTTCATAAATATTACATTTATTCAACAGAACTAGTACTTCCATCTTGAAATCATGCTTTCATTTGAACTAACAGTTTGAATTAACAGCAACTAATTTTTTTTAGGAACACTTTTCCTCAATGTGGTTTAAAGAAAATAGAATCTGGAAGTGGAATAATAACTTTTCATCATGATGGTTTAAAGAGAAAAAAGATTTTAACTACACAAACCGGACCTCCTAATTCCAAATCTGTTAATAATTCAAGTCCTTTGAAAAAAGGTACGATAATTATATTTAAATATGCCACTTCATGGAAAAGCTTTTATGGGTATTGAAGCATGCTGTTTTTGTTAATTTGTTGTTCCATTATTATTGAATTATCTGGAAAAATTTATGATGTGTTTGAAATCGACTAAGTTTATGAAAATTATCTGTGGATAGGCTTAATTAGAGTTGCATTTTAAAGTATTTCATAGCTTTTTTCTGGAATCACTTATGTTGTTTCTAGAACATAGATTGCAAACTTGATATTGATAATACAAGATAAACCTGGCCATTACTAATTGGCTAAGTTTTTCCACAATATGCTTTTACTGAAAATCATGTTATATATGGTAAAAATTTAGATTTTAGTTACAGTTGATTTCTATCATGGCCCTCTTGTGACAATCCTTTGATGTCCATCTGTAACTACCTGACAAATTTCACTTATAAGGAAAAAAGTTTTACTAACAAAGCAAGGAATTTGATTTTTTTCTCTTTTGAACCAAATAAATATTTTTGTTAAGTTGTTTAAAATATTTGTCTACTATGCAAAAAATTTTCAAACAAACATTGAAGTTGTGAATTATCAAAGCTTCAGCACTGAAGTTTTTGAAATCGATGGATTTAGGCGCATAAGTTTTCTTTAAAATAAAAAGTGATAATTGTAATCTTTTGTGTGATAGATTTTTTTATTTTAATTGTCATGTAACAATCTTGAGTTGAGATAGCTTTTATTGTTTGAGTTTCTAAAAATGTGGATAGCTTTTTAAGAATCATTTATCTTACTTTTCACATACCTAAAAATAAGAAAAATATATGCTTAAATATATATTTTTTAATATTACCATTATTTTAGCATTTAATTAAAGATTAAAAGGCTATTGTAAAGTCCAACAGCTTCAACTTCTTAAATAATTACCCATTGCAATTATTAGTGACAAGGCAATCTATTCTTACAACAGCTATTGATGAATATAGTATACTATGCAAACAGTATTGCATAGATTAATAATGCTTTTATTAATTGTTCATTTATTTATAAGAAATTTTTTCTTTTAGTTCCTCCTACTTCTCCAGCTTCATGTAAACCTGGTCAAAAATCTTCTCACAGTCCCATACTAAAAGCTCAGCTCTCCGCTCCTCCCAGAAGTGGTGTTTCCTCTCCTCCACTGAAAAGGCCTCAAGTGAATGTAGCAAATGGTCAAAAGTGTGTATCTCCTGTGCCTAACCATACTACGCTAAGTCCTACGTCTACAACATCCACTCCAACTACTTCTGGTTCCAGCACATTAATCAAAAGTCTTCTGGCAAACAAAGTACAGCAAAGGAATCTTCAGCGGCAGGTTGTTCCTCAAAATGTTTCAAAAATGGTTATATATTCACCTGAAAAAGTGACACCTCTTAGTCAGGGAATAATTAGTTCGCCTACAGCCGTTGTTCGATGTGTAAGGCCTGGTGGTTTGTCTCAAGTAAATTTTGGCACACAAATAAGGACACCTATTCAGGCACGTTTAGTTCCAAACAAAGGCAGATTAATTACTGCAGCTTCTCCTAGAGTCATAAAATCTAATCCTATTGTGTCTCCAAAGATGCAAGCTAAAGTGGTGAAGCAAGCTGTGATCAGTACTGCTACTTCTGCTCGCTTAAATGGTGTTCAGAGGGATGTTCAAATGGAGGTCAGTACTGCAAATAGCTTGATAGATATTTTAGAAAGAAATTTTTTTTAAAACGCTTTTAATCTAAATTATTACTAAGTGAAAAAAATCCGCAGTTGAGACAAATGCCTTGAAATTATTTTCCAGCATGCTTGCACTGACTTAAAATGGCAAAATTTGTTCACATTCATTCTGCCTTTGAAATATTTTAATTTATTTTTAAAAAAATATGTAAGCACCAGTCAAAAATTTTATTTTTCATGGTTATTTTCCCTCCCTCCACTCCCTATTTTGGCTTATGTTGATATTAGATAAATTTATTTTTGTTGGCCGCTTTTTCTTAAGCTTTGTGAAGAACAGTTGCACACTTATGTTTTCTGCATGATATATAAAATATCTGATATGCATGTATTTATATGGAAGGCGAATGTATATTTTTGTTGTAAGTGCTTTGTTAGAACAAGGTGTAGAAACAAAGTATTGCTGTGCTTGACTTTCTAGTCATGTTTACATTTATAGTATTTTTCAAATTTTTGACTGCAACTTATGTATATTTTATTTATGCATATATATGTGATATCACTATGGTGACCATTATAACTAGACCTTCTAATGTTTGTTTTGTGTATTAAATGTTTGAAAAACTTGATATTTGTATTACGAGGACATTGAAAGAGATTATTAATATGCATAAATAATCCAAACTTCGAATACCAGTAGTCATTGTACCTCCTTTAACAAAGACACTAAAGCTATAATGTGCTAACAATGCGTATTTTCAGCTTCCAAGTTATTTCAATTTAATTCCTTTTTTCTTCTTTTTTAAAACCTGGTCACCTGGTCTCTAAAAATATGTGTGGGAGAAGTTGTACACCTCTTTCTTATACTTATTTTCAAAAAATTATGCTTCCCTAAGTTTTTTATAAAAAGTTTTATCAGGACGAATAGGGACAATGTTGAATGGATTAAGTTGAACTAAAATGAAAAGCTTTCTTAAATCATATTGGAATTATTTATACTTTAGAAACAATTGACAAAGAATGATTTTAAGCTACACGTTTGTTGTTGTATTTAGAACATCTCTTTTGCAGTTAAGAAACTATTTCAATGTTATGAACTAAGAAAATGTATGAATAAATAAGTAAAATAGAATAATAGGACTTGACCAATGTCAGTTTTTGGCCGAAGGGCTAATGTCGATTGTTGGCCAATCATTCAAAGACTGGATGATGGCCGATTATTTTTGGTTTTTAATGACCGATGGAAACACCAAAGGGCTGCCAAAATCCAAAATGTACTTTGCAAGCATTCTTTAAAGAACAAAAAAGTATTCAGTACATTGTCCAAGCTTATGGCAGGTCACTATTTCAAAAAATGATATGGTTAAATAAATATAATAGCTAGATTGGGCCGCCGGTCATTTTCACATTTTTATAACTTTATTTTATTTTAATCTGAAAATCACAATCTGTAGAAAAAAACATAGGTCTCAGAAATATATTTCATTTAGAAGAATTTATATTTCTAATAAATGGATCTTTCACCCTTGGAAATACAAAAAAAAAAAAAAAAAACTAAAATGTTTTGTAGGACATGCATGTGTACCGTATTTTTATTAATCTGTAAATGGTTTCTTGTGTATGCTCTGGTATTTAACTATGTAATGTGATAGGTATAAGAATAATCTAAATTTATCTATACATAGTATAAAATGAAGTCTCAAAAAGCGTCTGTTTGTTTGAACGCGCAAAACTTGAGAACTTCCCAGCCGATTTTGCTAAAATTTTCAGCATTTGTTCCTCTTTTCACGGGAAAGGTTCAGGCAAAAGTTTGAAAGAGATTCGATGAGTGGTTCTTTTTTTATTCCAATTTAAGTATTTTCCCATTCATTGCTAAATATTGGGGTTAAAAATTACTTGCACATACTGTCTAAAATTTTTTCGTGTGACCTCCTAGACATCTGCATACGCGCCAAGTCTCTTCGGACTTTCTCGAAATGGGGGTGGGGGTGGAAGCAACGAGGAAGTAGTAAGCGAACAAAAGTTGAAGGCATCGGGTAGTGCTCATCCTAAACCTATCTCCCCTTTTTCAGATTGAAGCGTCCATGGCTCCCAGGCGCACAATACACAAACAGACAGTATTAATGTTATGTCTTTGGAAACAGCAAAATTTTCTGTGTTCAATACGATTTGTTCGAATTTTCTGTCATAAATGCAGCACGAGTTATGTGCCCTTAAAACTTACTTTTTCAAAGCTTCGCTTGATTTCAGGCACTACTTTCCTCAGTAAAACCATCAATAAAAATTAAACAAATTGTTCCATAGTTTTCTTTTATACACCATTAGGTAAAACAATATTTTTAACATCACATTTATCTCTACTTACAGTCGAGGATCAATGCTTCTATTTTAAACAGCAAAAAAAGTTACTGGCCCTTGAAATACAGTGTTTGAATTTCTCTTTTTCATTGAAGTTATTAGAGTTTTATAATATTGCCATGGTTACGTCTTTTGAATTCTTTGTTTCTGCTTTATAGTTTTAATTTCTTAAAAGTAAGTTCTTTTATGTTGGTTGTTTTGAATGATTTTAAAGCACATTCAAATTACATGACCTGTTTTTTTACCTTTATAGCACAAGCACAGCTGTGCAGGTACAACTAGTAGATTAATATGTTATTAAATTTTTTTTTTTTGTTAATTTTAATTTTAAACTAATGCTGACTATTTATTATATAATCCAGCAGTTTATAGCCCAGCAAAAGATGTCCCATTACATACAAACTGACTGCTATACCAACTTAAGACAATGTTAGGGAAGTTATTTGGTCTTTTGAATGTTCTTCAAAATGTTTTTTTTTTCCATTGTGGAATGGTACTCATATGGGATTTGGATACACCTCTTAAAATTTTTCTTCCTAAAGTTTTGAAAGATTTATGATCATTCAACAACAATATTTTATGAAAACCTGTGTTGTTTTAGTAATTGTTTAAACGTTTGAAACTGAAGGGGTTACTAAAAGCTGCAATTTTAACATTTATGAGTAAATGATTGTAATTCTAGGAAACAGGCTTAATTTATTCCTTACTTCCTTAATTCAAAAGTGAAACGTCTTACATTCTGTATCTTCAACAATGATTTGTTTTAACTTGTTTCGTTTTATTTTGCAGTGCTGATTTTAAAAATGATTTTATTTTAGGTTTGTAACCAAGATGAAGACTCCAGGAGCATTGGAGAGTCAACATACACTGAAATTACACAAATGAACTGCTTACAGAATCATATTTCTAATGATTCTCTAATTGATGCTAAAGACTCCTCTTGTGATGGTGATAGTTTATTATCTTCGAAAGATATAGATATAAATAGTGATAGTGAAAAAAATATTTTAATTTCCCAAATTCCTGAAAATACAATAACTTACAGGCTTGCAAATCCTAATGAGCTGCCTACATCTCCTAATAATCTCTTACTTGTAAGATCAAAGTCATCAAGTGATGGGCTTTCACCCCCAAAAGAACAAAATGGTTCAGCCATGACTTTTGTTAACAGTACAAACAATGTCACAGGTCTCTCACTTGTTACACAGTCTTTGATTCAACCAAAGATTCTTTCTTCATCTTCTAGTATTTTAAAATCTGTTTTGGGAGACCTTGACACACAAACTGATGAGCTAACAAAACAACAGCAAATACAAAAGGACAAAATTTGCAAAAGAGCTCCTTTGTTAAATGGTCTACTTGATAAAGGCAAGGTTCCTCTGCCTGGAGAGGTACAGGCAGCAACATTACTTCAAAATGGAAATAAGCTAGGCAGCTCGGGAATTGAATTGTGTAGCGATGAAAACAAATCTTCCACATCTTTTGTGCAATCATCAACATTGAACTCTGCTGTTATACCAGTATCATCACTAAATTCTGTTATACCAGTATCATCACTAAATTCTGTTATACCAGTATCATCACTAAATTCTGTTGTATCAGCTACTTCATTAAATTCATTTGTTATACCTGCATCATCATTAAACTCTGTTATCATACCTGCATCTTCACTATCTTCAGCCATGGTACCATCTTTAAACTCTGCTGTAACATATGTATCTACTTTAAACTCATCTGTGTCGCCTGTTTCTGTGTTAAATTCTGCAATTTTACCTACTGCAACATTTCATTCAAATGGGGACAATCTAATGCAAATATGTACAGGTCAAACAACTCTTTCAGGCACAATTGAAGTGCAACCTGATCAAAAAGGTGTGGTCAGACTTCACATTGAAAGCCCAGAAAATTCTAATCAGGGATCAGATTTATCATCAATATCAGACATTGCTCGAACTTTAGAATGTGCATCAAAAGCAATATCAAGAACAAATGCTGAATGTAACACAGTGCCTTACGGTGGCACCTGTGAGACAACAGCAACTGTTACTGTTATTACAACAAACACTTCAACTTTAGCAAGGACAGGTCAACAAATTATTGTTGTTACTCCTGCATTAAATCAACCCCAGTTACATATACAGTCACCTAATATTAAGTTTCGCATTTTACACAGTTTACCTAAAGTTGAAGAGTCTGTTGATCTAATAGGTTTTCCAAGGGTTAACGTCAATCAACTAAACCAGGCACGGCAACCTGCTCCTGAAACTCCCTCCAACTCTACTGCCAATTTGAAAAGGCCGTCCAGTGATATTGCACCATGTGTTAACACAGATGTTAAAAAATCCCGTATTGATACAAAAACTCCTCTATTAGAAGCCACTCTTAGACTACCCACCCCAGTGCCATGTACTGTTGCAACATCTAGTGTCAATGCCAAACCATTCCATGAAACTCAGTCATTTTTAATGAAATCATCTCAAATAGAAAACCTTGGGTCATCACCAAAATTAACTACTGCAAAGGCTGTTGCTGTGCCTGTCCAAAATATTGACTTTCCTAATGAAAGGGAAGCAAAGACTTTTTCTGGATTATCTTCAGCAAGTGATAATCCCTCACTTAATGCACCTCCTCAAGTACCTCCAAGATCTTTGTCTTCTACTAAGTTAGAGTACATCTGTGAATGGAAGGAGTGTGGACTGTAAGTATATTATCTTTTATCCATTTAATATATATGTGTGATATAATTTTCATCATTTTAAACTAACTTAGACATTTGAAGATTTTTTAAACTTTCAGCCATAAATTAATGTAGTGTTCAGTTCCTAATGTGAGAACTGTTCTAGTGTTTCAATGTTACAATTGGTCTGATCCATATACTCAACCTTGAACTGATTATTTGAAGAAAAAAGAACTGAAAGGTCCCAATGTTTGACATTTCAGTTATTTTTCTTCATAATTTCAAAATATATATTTGTGAGTAATGTTACTTCAGTGTTTTGTTTTCTTTCTCTCTCCCCCTCCCCCTTTTGTGAGAAAGAGAAAGAATGGGATTAGATCCATATATGCAATGTGCTCGATTTTATTACTCTGCTGTTGCATTCATATATTATCAAACTTGTATTTCCTCCATCTTGCCTATCTTGAAAACATCAGTTTAAACTTTTCAAAATTTCCCTGCATTTGTAGCATAAAATTATTTCTAGCACTGTATGTTTGAAACTCAAGTGCACTTTCAGAGCTGCCAACTGTTCTGAATTTATCCACATTTTTTTTTTACCCTGTTTCTAAAATCAGAATTTCCCCTCAGTAAATCTGAATTAAAAAATGAAAAAAAAAAAAAAAAAAAAACTACAATTTTTTCTTTTGTTATTTTATTTAAAAAAATCCATTCTGGCAATGCTTTAAAATTTTGTAAGCTTACTTTCTTCATGAAAGGTAGCAATGTGTATGTTCAGCAATCCTTCTGCATGCACTACCAGAATTTGTTTAATTCAACTATTTGTTGTAAGCCGGCATAGTGTGTTAGTGACAGACACTGGCCTCTCGCGGCCTAAGGAGCAGGATCAAACCTGCGTCCAGTCAGTCGATTTTCAAGATGCAGAAAATTGACAGTGTCCTTGTCATATGATTGTGCAGTATGTTAAAGATTTGTCAAGTACTCATTTGGCATGGAGTATCTCATGTCAAAGTTAAATTAATATTGCAGGGAATAGTTGGGCATAAGTATTGGCTGCGTGATTGGCTACTAGGAATGAGCTTTCATTCTCGTAGCATCACTGAAGTTGGAAATTCCCACACTGTACTAACCTAAACAATGCTTTGTTCTTGTGTACAATTAATCACTCCAGATTTCATTCTAAGATCTTGATGAAATAAGATGTTGTTGAAGTAAGAATAATAAGTTGATGAAATACTATATTAGCACCTAAGGGGCACCACTTCATCTAAAGCTAAGGACAAAAAAGTTTCCTAAAATTACAGAAAAGGTTTTAGACCGTGGATATGAGAGAGAACAGTAATAAAGAACCGATCAGCTGTACAGCACCAGCCATCATCATCTTCATTTGATTAGTTATGATTATTATTGCTCTTCTCCTGTCTATTTATCTGTACTGCATTCCATTATTACTATTATTGCATATTTTACGTACAGTATCCTACCGTGCTAAGCACAAAAGTCGTATCTACACTTTTTAACAAAATTTGAGTTATCACCACCTGGTGGCTCTTAGTGACGTATTTCACCTAAATAAAATTTCATGTGGTTATTTGAAGACAGGATATAGTTTTAAAAAAATTCTGAAAAAGTATCATCTGAATCAAACACATGGAAGCGCAAAACTTTAAAGAGATATACCTCAGTTTGAGCTCGACTGCAGATACCACTTTTGTGCTTAGCACGGCAGTATTGTACTGCATGCCTCTCTGCCATTGATGATTGATTTTATGCATCGTAACTGTGGTTTAAGTTGAATAATGCAGTTTTTTAAAATGCTATATAAGTTCTGTATGTGGGAAACGTTGGCCTATACTTAAGGAATGGTTTATAAAACAGTTTAACTGATTCGGTCCAATCGGCCTTAAGACCAGCCCTGTGTTTGAGCTCCCAATAATTAAAACTACCAATAACTCCAAGTGTTTAGCCAGTCCCTTAGGACTTCAAGTTATCGAGGCTCAACTGTACATTTATATAAACATGTAAATATATGTATATATAGGGCGTGATAGGTATTTGATAACAAATTGATGTCCATAAGAAAGAAAGAACAAACTAAAAAAAAGCATTTGCTGCATTTTAAACTGATGATGGGCTACACAAAAGACAACATCATTCAATGAAGTGGCAATAAGTTTTTATATACTGTCAAAACAGACTGCAGGTAGTAATAAGATGAGTTGTGGGAATTGTACCATTGCATCCACAATGGCACCTCTAAGAGCTGCTACAGTTGTGGTAGGTAGGAGAAACTATTGGAGTCCCTCTCAACTATGTCCCACACATAGTAGTCCATTGAAGTGAGATCTGGGAAGCTTGGGAGGCAAATGTTAGGTGTGGCATGATCATAAAAATGTTCACCCATTTATTCTTGAGCAGTTCTGCAAGTATAGGATGGTGGAATGAGGTGGCAAACAAGGTCAAATCTCACCCCCACTCGACTTTTGACCTCTGATAGGATGAGGGGTCATCTTCAAGTGGAGGTGGTAGAAATTGGACGAGGGAATGAGAGAGTTTCTAGGAACTGGACAGAGAGAGGAGTGAAGTTTAAGATTGCCTAAGATGTTTGATTAGAACTCTTTTTTGTTTAACTCATTAAAATCTCTTGCAAATGTATCACTTTTTCACATAATAAAACTTGGGACTAAAAATCTGTATCTTTATTTTTTATATTGAAACGATCAGCTCAATAAAGCACAGTTACAGAGAAGTTGAAACTGAAACAATAGCGAGTAGCTCTCATTGCATGGGATTTTAAAAAAGGGTTATTTTAGAACTTTGTGACAGTGATTATTCCAAAAGTTTACTGTTATCAATACATCAAATAGGGTTCAAAAGCCCAACTTAATGAAATAAAACATAATAAAATGTTATTCACTATTATATTAAACTAGTAAATTTAAAAGTTATGTGCAAATGTTAATCTGTGTAATATTAAGTTATTTTTGAGAGTAAAAAAATTAAGAAATTAAATTATAAAAAATCCTGCTTTATGAGCGAAAATTCTAGTCCCATTAGTATCTGTCTCTCACAGTTTTTTTTTTTTTTTTTCAAGTCTTATTATTCATTCATTCCTTTCTCTTTTTAGGAAGTTTCCAAATCCTGGTTCTGTGTTTCTTCATGCCAGTAAAATTCATGCCCCTTTGTGCAATGATGACATGATCTGTTTATGGGAAGGTTGTGACACAATGAAAAGGAGGCGGTTTTCATTACTTACTCATTTACAGGTAACTTTACTGTATTTTGTTTAAAGTAGCCATTGAATTTAAATTGAAAAGTGAATGGCCTAAACTATTTATTGGCAGCTTTGTGTTGACTTGGCTGTTGTCAAAAATTATATATGTTGCTTCAAATTAGTTTACTTTCAAGATGCATAAAAGTAGGTTTGTTTCTGCCTTCATGTAGTGAATAAAATTTCTTATTTATAATTTCAGTTTTATTCTAATCAAATTATATTTATTAGTCAGTGTATTTATACTAGCTGTTTATATAACATCTTGTACCAATAAAGAAATTGTGTTAAAAAAGGCTATTTCTGGTTTAAACATAACTTGTTTTTATATTTTGATCTTTACCTTAAACTTTTTAAACTTTGTTCAACAAGCGCAACTTTATTATGTCTGAGAAAAATTAGATGGCTGTCAACTTTGCACCAGGCACTAGCTCAGCCCTAATTTACAGGATTCGTATGCTCCTTCAAATCTCCTGCATTTTTAGTTTGAATTGAGGCTACATGATTTTACACTATGAATTACTCAAAACATATCAATTTTCTCTCTTATCCAAGCTAAACAAGCATTAAAAGTCTTATTACCTCTTCTCATTGAGGAGCACATACAATTTCATTTTTGAAACCCCAAACCTTCCCCTTATGTTACAGTGAAACCTCGTTTAACGGACACTCCTTCAAAGCGGACACCCCTCATTATGGACAGTTTATTTTTTCCCGTCCTTTTTCTTGGGTTAAACCACTAAGAATCTCCTCATTAAAGCGGACACTCACTTAACCAGACACGGACACAGCTTATCTTGCAAAAAGGCTCTTTCTTTACTCATTAAAACGGACACCAACAGACAAGTTTGGAGAAATCTGTCTAGTTTCTTGTTGAGAGGGAAAAAAGATAAGAGATCCATTGAAAATACTTGCTTCAGTTCACTTCCACCACGGAGATTGTTAAACACAAGGGAAGGCAACCACAAAGTGGAATTAGTAACACCTTCTTCTACAACAAACCACAAAAATACACTACCATTTTAGAACTTGACAGGAAAAAGTCTGCTGAGGTGAAAAGCGAATGTTGGTTTAGCGTAGGGAATACAATTTAGGCTCTTGGGGATAGCTCGGATTCTAAGAAATACAGCTGTTGGTCATGGAGTGCGACTTCGTTCGGTAAACTGGTTAAATGTTTTGATCTTCTCCCTAGAGTAATCAAACTGTCCGCCATGTCAGGACTATAGATCACAGGGTCCTGCCGCCATGTGCTCTTCAGTATTTACGATAGATGTTGAGAACGTGATTTTGCTTAAGTCTTATTAAAACCTCTACTGCTAGAATGCGGCCTCTGCTGCATTTGATCAGTTTCCGATGAACGGGGTCAATTGTTGAAAAAGTGATGCGCACTTAATTCTAGCAACAGGGTTTCTTTTGAAGTGAATAAGAATGCCATAGCATAAGCGTGTGAATGGAAAGAATTGGGGATTATTGCCAGGGAGAAGTGAAGCTCCTTAGAATGATTTAATTTCATTTCTAGGGTTTTGGAAGAGGTACCTCGCTTGACCCTGTTGCGTCATGTGTCCTCTATTCCCATCCATGTAGAAAAACTGTCTTGCAAAGCTTTGACTTTGAAAGAGAAAATAGAAAATGACGAAGAACCCATTAATGAATTAACAAAATTAATATACCTCAGTGGTTGAAAATGCTAATAATTTCCACCACTAAATTAATCAGTGGTGAAATTTAATGAACTAAAGCTTATTCCATTTCATTATTTTTCTGTTACAAAGATATAGCTCTTGATCAGGCAATAAGTTTTCTTTTAATATGTGTAGTTAATTGCTCTGTGATAATTAAACTATGTAGAAACTAATTTTGTATTCATTTTTCTTGTCCCTCCCTTAAGCAGACACCCCTTAAAACCGGACAATATTTAGGACCCCTTAAGTGTCCGTATTGGAGAGGTTTTACTGTACCAAAGATGACCTGTAAACGCGTTTGTAGTGGGAGCAGGTCAGAATTTAGATGGAACTTCACCCCAGAAGTATGTTTTATCATTGTAAAATTAATGCAAATCATAGGGGGCTTGTATGTGGGGGGTGGGGACAATCCTCACTTACAAAAGTCAAGGAGTATTGCATCTCTCCCATTTCAGTGTTTACAATCGATGATCAATTGAAAAAATATTTTTTTATACAGTGGATTGATTTATTTCACAAGAATAATAATAAAAAAAACATGTCTAAAAATAGACCTTTTTCATGTTATTTTTTTTGTAAGAACGGATCTTTGAACCAGAAAGGGATATCTACAGCAAGCATCCGTCTTGAGTTTTGAGGTCATATTCTGAATTTTGCAGAGGTTATTTAACCATCAATGTTAAAATATTAAAATATAGCCAAATCCCCCCCCCCCCAAAAGTAAAGTCAGAGGTGCAGCTCCATTAACACCCACATTTCTTCTGCCCCCCCCCCCCCTTTTGGTGCACCAGCTGCCTTTGATGCAAATTTGAAGTAAATTGGTTTCAAATCGTGGCAAAAGTAGTCCTTCAAATCTCATTTTACTCTTTCAATGCTCCTACAAAACGCCTACATTTGCTATTTCTAAAACTAGTATGAACCCTGATTTCCTTTTTGCGGGGTGAGGAATTGATCATAATAGTCCGTACTACTATTAGGATTAGTAATGTATCTTAAATCCAGAGTTCGTGGTGGTGTTGACACTCGAAATCTTTCTCATTGCGCAATTGGCGTCATATATTACCAAGCACATGCGTTATTGTTGGCTATTTGTTAAGTGATCTGTTCCCATGCAAATTGGTTTTGTACACATCAGCTTTAAGCCTACTGACGTGATTGACATTATTCCAAATTGGAGAGGGGCATGTGCCAATTTAGTGTGCATAAGACGCGTGTTTCTTGGTAAGAAGTTTGTTGCTAGTTAAGTGTTAGCAGTGGATTGTTCGTAATGTAGGATGATGATTGCATTTAAGATAAATGTGTTGGTTATTCTGCCTTTATTTTCTTTTCTAAATAGTGGTGGATTTATCATTTTAATTGAGCTTGAATATATAAGGAATTTTAGAAACTTAGTTTTTTCCCCCCAATGATTGTTACATGGTTTATGAAGTTGGGACCAAAAATGAATTTCCTAACAGTTATAGCTCCTGATATTGCATCTATTTGTCTACTTTAGTGTGTCAGTATTTTGGACCAGTGTGAGTACACTTTGTCTACCAAAGATTCCTGGTAAAAGAATACACAGTATTTTCTTTTATAGGTGTTGTTTCTAGTTTTTGAAGTTAGCCCCATGTACACTGCTTCAGCTAATGTATCGATGGGGGGGAGGGGGGGGGGGTTTGATTAGATTGGAATCAAAAATTTATCGAAAACTTTCCACATATGTTATAGTTTTCCATAAATGTTGTTTTTTTTTTTGCAAGAGTTTACAAACGCCCTACTGTATTTTCAGGTAGATAGCTGCGGCTTATAGTGTTTAAAAGCTGAATTTCAACTCCTGCCTCTTATACGCCATGAAAGTTTTTTTTTATTTTTTCAAAGGACATGTTATGTTTATTTAGTCCTAAAAGAGTCTAACATCCAAAGCCATTAGCCACTACTGCAACACCATTGAACAGTTCTATTTTGAAAAGGGTGACAGCATTTCTGCTTATTAAGATGTTATTTTATTTTCCTAGGTCCCATAACGAAGGGGAATAAATTAAGAAAAAAAAACCATCAACAATAACCAGGGTCTAATAAAGGAATCCAAATGAAAAAATAAATAAAAAGCTGTTGCTGAGGGAATGAGAAGTAAGGTTGCTGTAGAAACTAATCAAAGTAGGACAAGGTTACTATAAGTTGCAGTTATCGCCAAAATGTTGCAACGTTTCAATTATGTATGATATTGAAACACTGTTTTCAAATTCTTCGTCATTGTTTTTGAACGATGTCAATAGGAGTATGCTGGATGTCAATAGGAGTATACTGCAGCAGCGTAGGTTCTTGCAGATAAAATTTTAAACTAAGTTTTATGCGGCTTATAGGCTGATGCGGCGTATCTGATGAAACACATTTTTTTCTCCCGAATTTTACCAAGTGCGGCATATGCAGTGGTGCATATACGGTGGTGCGGCTTATCTCCGCGAAAATACAGTATATATCCAGGTGGGCCCCGATGGGAGATTACTGCAATCTCTGAAAAATTTCTTTATTCAGCAAGTTTTATCTAATTGTTTGGCAAATACAGTATTGCATTGTTGCAACATTCTTTTAATAATGATTAGTGTCTTATATCTTTAGATACAGGTAGTTGTTTGTCTGTCGCTAACAAATTTAGAATTTCATTCGGCAGATTAAGGATTTTTTTAATAAATTTCTTTTAAAATATCAAAATGTTTCATTGTTTTAATTGTTTTGAATCATTTAAAAAAGTTGAGTAAACATTCTTAAGAAGTTATTGTTCCCTTAAAAAAAAGTGTAAGATTGATTTAAAAACTGGATTAACTTATTTGTAGGACTGGCATTGTAATGAAAGGGTTCTACATACGCAAGCTTTGCGAAGGAAACAAATATCTCAGCAAGGCAAAACGTCCATAGCACCCCCACAGATGCCTCCACCACACCCAGGATATGCCCCTGATGCTGCTCTTTTAGCAATTAGGCGGCATGCTCTTCAATATATCAATCCTAAAGAACTTTCTGTAAGTAAATATTTTTCTTTTATTCATAGGTTTACAACCAAAATTACGTTGTAACTCATTTATCTGTTTTCAACAGATTGATGATTAAGTACTTGCTTTGAAAAGTGCTCCATTTATGAAGTTATATACTCCATTTTCAAAAAGTCATAGTTGTGTTCAAACTTAAGGAATCTATCATTTTTGTAGAAAATTCCCATTTCTTACTCATCACTTTCAAGGACCATTCAATAATTATTTGCAAAGTTGTGGTCATATTCCATTGAATAGTGATTTTTTATTACAATCAAGTACTGAACAGCTCTTTAAGCAGGGTGTAAAAAAATCAATGATTTTTTTTTAATTAAAAAAATCAAATTTTTTTTATTTAAATCAGATTTTTTTATTTAAATCGAATTTTTTTGATTAAAAAAAAAATTAACATCAGTTATTAATTAATTTACATTTATGAACAACTTTCTGTTAAGTTTTTAAAAATAGAAAAACACCTTTGAAGTAAAACTTCACCAGTAAGGAACCCAGAAAAAGTGTTAGTAGCCAATCTGAAAATAATCCTGTCTACTAGCTAGGATAAAAATCAAATGGGGCAGGAAGCTTAACCCAAACCTCACTTCTTTCAGCCCCCCCCCCCTTCTTTATTTTGCGTTTGTTTTATAAAGTTGGAATATATTTCATTTCCTCTACTGATAAAGACTGCCCCCCTCCCCCCAAGTTGCTAATCCAAGGCATAGAAAATTCATCTTCAGTCTGGTTTTTGTTTTTTTCCACTGAAAGTATATCACAAACATCCTATCATGTCCCCCCCCCCCCAATTCACTCTTTGCAACACCTGCTCTGCAGCTGCATGCATTTTCTTTATTTCACATATTAGACAAAACAAATGGCACTATTTGTGCATACATATTATTTGGACTGCAACCTTCCACCATCTGTGGAGGGGGGATGAGTAGAATTACTTTTGGATTTATTAGATGGAAATCAAAGCTCTAAAAGAAAATTATAAAAATAATGAAATTGGGATTGTCTAAAAGAATTTAATAAGGATTAAAATAAAAAGTGATTTAAATGATTTTTTTAAAAAATCAATTGATTTAAATCATTGACACCCTGTCTTTAAGGCATCCAAAAACTGCAGTTTTGCCTTTGTTTTGGGCTTGCCAGTCTGAAATAGCCATAATACACCTGAAGACAAAAAACCTCATGAAGAAGCTTAGTATATCCTCATACTGGCAGTTAAAAATATTTCAGCATATCAGGGAAAGGTTTTCACAGATGGAACAGCTTTTTCTGGAGACATAAAGATAAAAGCTTGGATATAAAGTTACATATTTCCACCTCATATTTGGAGGTAAAGCAGAATTGCAAACCAATACCATACAATTTGTTGCAGCATCCATATGTTGCAGTTTCACCTTGTTTATGGCTCATCCTTCAGTAATAGCCATAACAAAGCTGATAGTTGCTCATCATGGAAGCTTAGTGTATTTTTACTCTGGTAGCTAAAAATATTTGAGTCCAGCAACCAGAAGTTTCCAAATATGCCTGAAAGGTTAACGGGGCTTCCAAATTAACAGCTTGGCTTGTAGGTTAACAACCTTAGCACATTTTGAGCAATCACGTAACTCATTTCAGTTGGAGAATTAGCCTCTAAACATTATATTCACAGCAGGCCTATGAATTCCCATTAACACTTTTAACTTTCATTAAGTGGTCCCATTACCTGAAAATTATCCAAACGACCAAAAATTTTTTTATGTATTTCAAATCTAAAAGTTATTTCAAACACACCGACCAAAGTTCATGGAATTAGCTCAAATATTTAAAATTTAGTGAGTGATTTTAGATCACGAAAAGTAGTGTTCTAATTGAAAAGCAAAACTTCAAAGTGCTTTTTTTTTCGATTCTTAGTTTTTTGTGTTTCCATCTCACTGGAGTGGCTAAGGATTTTTTTTTAATTAAAGGTACAGCTTTAAAACAATATATTTTTTGCACTCAGGATAATATACTTAATAAAACTGTGCAATGAATCAGCAGTTAATAAATTACTATTTTTTTTACAACTTGTTATACCGCTAAAAACAGTTTTTCTGAGAAATTTTTGTGATTTTTGCATAAAAGATCACAAAATATTTTCGAATCAAAACATATGAAAATGAATGCACAAATTTTTAGAGGTGATTATTGTGATCATTTAGCAAAAAGAAATTTTGAAATATGGTCAAAACAAAAAAGGCTTAGGGTTTTAAAAAATATATATATATTTTTAATTTCACTAATTTTCAAAAAACGTGAGCCATGTTTGCTTGTATATTTTCAGTGTTTGAAAATAAGTTATAAATTGTTAAATTAGTGTATAAACAAAGGCTTCAAAGAATTGCATCTTTCAGGTAAGTTTAAGAAAATTGTTTTATAGATACCACTGTCTAAGGTCCTTTAAGGTACGGAACAGTGATAATTAAATCAAAAATTTTGCTTAACACAATAAAATTTCTAAATGTATAACACTTCAAAATAAAAATGAAGATACTAAGAATAATAACTGCAATGAATAAAAATTACAAAAAAATGGCGGGGAATGCTACATTACCACAAAAGTAAATCTCAAGGTGTTGACAGTTATGTTTGAAATTATGTATGTGTCTGAAATTCATTTTAAGAAATAGTTGCACAAACACTTTGTTGCTCCTCGTGTAAAGTTTGAACTGAGAAACAACTGAAAAATAATTTCGTAAAAATTTTATCTTTTATGATCACTTGGTATTCCTGATTTATTTTATTCAGGAGTTGTCTGAAAATTGATGAATTGAGCTGTCTGAATTAAAATGTGCAAAAATTGTGCTCAAACGTTAATTAATAAATTAATATCACTTAATCTTTAGTTTAAACAAAAAAAAAAAAAAAAATCAGTATTTTTGAAGTTACTTTTAGAAAATAGAATAATTTTGTGATACAAGGTTGTTGAGGTAAAACTTCTCCAACTTTATGGGCTGTGCAGGGATCTTACGGATCATAATAAGGTGAGAACTTAGGATGACAGGAAGGATAATCCAGATAATGCGCTCAACATGTTTGTGAATAAAACAAAAGTTCTAACTGACGCCAGTTATTTTCACTAATGCATGAGCAAGACATGCTGCTTACTATCTATATCACAAATATTGCATTCACAAAAGACTATGTTATGGAACCAGGGTTCGTACGCTCCTTACAAACTCCTTATAAACTCCTGCTTTTTAATAAGAAAAAATAAGGGCCCTTAAAACTCCTGAATTTTGCCATTATCTCCTTACAAACTCCTTAAGTTTTATTCTGTTAAATGTTTTCTTCTACCGCTAATTCCAGGGGCGATTGCAGTGGTGCAAGTGCTGCGCCAATTGCACCACGCTGCGCCAAATAAAGAATCTTGCGCCATCTTGCTCCTAAACACACTTTTTGATCGAAATTGCGTCTAACTGCGCCAAAACGGCCGTTTTTCTAGCGAATATCGCGAAAAAGTGGCATTACTTCCGCTTTTGTTAACCATACATTATGACGGTTGCTATGGCGATATTCTGAACACGTGCGTCGCGAAAAATATTCTCCTTATCTGAAATTTCAATCCTTTTGCATCGTGCAAAAATTTTGATATTTTTCAGAATCCAAAATTATTTTGACATATGCTACCTCAGCTTAACTTATTTTATGTTTTATTTTGAGAAAAATAATTTATTTTAAAAAGCATGTCAACATCTAGCATTTACGTCACGGACGAAGCTTCTTGTGTTGAAGATTTCAATCCAATTGCATCTTACAAACATTTTAATATTTTTGACAATTAACCGTTATTTTGACAATAGATACCTTCCATTAGCTTATTTTAGCTTGTATTTTGATAACAAATAATTAATTTTTTTCCTATTTATATACCTATTAATTTTTGCAAGCTTGATTTTAATAAGCATTAGGTTAACCATTGCTTCATTTTTTGGAAAACAATTAAAGCAATCAAGCACATAATGTTTATTTATGGTTTTGTACTGAAAGGCAGTATTTTGAAAAGTTGAATTTGTAAAATTATAATTTTAAAAGCTTAAAATAGAATTTTCCATGCTACTAGTAGCAGTGCTCCCATTAGGTCATTAATGGAAAGATTAAGTTTTGATGTGTTGTACAAAATTCAGAGATACTTTACAGTAGCACATAATTATCTCATTCTGCTGTTTAGAAGTTCTAACGTCTTTAAGTTTTGTAACCAGCACAGATTTAAAGCATTAAAAGCAGAGAGACAAACAAATTAAATATGAAGCAGTATACGATAGTTACACAAGAAGCTTAATCCAATCAAGAGTCATCAGATTCTTTATTAAATTTAGCAAACCAACAACTAAAGTCAGCTGTTAAGAACAATGTCTTGTCTGAAATCAAGTTGCAAAATGAATGTTAGAAGATGCAGAGAAGTTATGAGAAAGAGAAAGAACAGTAGAATAAAAAGAAACTAAGTTAAACTTTTAAATTAAGGTTTTTCAGTTTTTAGCACACAAAATCTAATTTTGCACGATAAAACATTAAAAAAAACTTTAATTTACTTTTCAAGCACAAAGGTAGTTCCTTAATTTTAAGTTAAAGCGCATTGTTGACAAAAGAAAATCCAAATGTTATTGATAATTATGCAACTAAAAAACCAAAAAATGTCTAAATTTTTCATATTGTCGTGGAAGCTTTAAACCAAACGTTTGCATTTCATATTTGACCACCATGATGCGCTCCTAGGTTATTCATGGATAGGATTCTTTTCTAAGAAATGAAAAAGGATTGGTAGTATAAATGTAATTGTAAAAAAGTGGATGAGTTTATCGTTTCAATTTGACTTTAAATGATTGTCTTCGGGTTTTACACCTAAATTCTAATATATTTTCGTGTTGAAACCGGAAATCCAGTATTTTTCGCTATGCTTTTATCTTCCCACATCCGAAATTTTTTTTCCCTTGTTCCAAATTTTTGACGATTAATCCATAATTATTAATAATATACATCATATAGACCTGTTAAAATGACATTCTAAAATTGTTTTGTGTAAAAACATTCTTTTGTTTTCCGCTCTTAAACTTTTGATACCTTCTTTTAAAATCATACAATCCCTTTGCATCCGGTTTGAGAATCGGATTTTTCCGATTTTTTATGTTTACTTTGCTTTGCTTAGGGGCAAATAAGAGATGTCTTTTTATTCCTATTAAAATTGTAAATTAAAAATTTTCAAGTCGAATTCTGTCTTCCCTATAAGAGTTAAAAAATTGAAATTACTTTTAGTTTAAATTTTTTTTCAATTACGTTGATTGTTATTAATAATATGTGTATCATAGAGCTTTAAAATGTAAATTGTTATAATTTTACTTTGATAAATCCTTTAATGTGCCGTTTTTTCTTTTCTTTTGCTTGTTTAATACGTTCATTATGAAAATCACGATCTCTTTGCATCCGCCATTGGAATAGGATTTTTTGCGTTTGTGTTGTTTACTATTCGTTTTCATTAAGTGAACAACTAAAATTTCATTTTATTTTTTAGTGTAAGTCATTAAGTTGAAAAGTTTTCAACAAAATTCTGTGCTTTTTAAGAGTGAAAATCGTCAAAAAGTTTATGAAATGTGAAAATTATTTTGGCCTCGACTATCTTCAGTTAGCTTATTACAGTAGAGTCTCGAAAATACGAGGTAATTGGGGCTCATGCCACCTCGGATTACTGAAAACTCGGATTATCCGGAAAAAATTCTTAACAACAGAAACGTAACACTTTTCGATCATCATTAGTGAGATAAACTTAATTTCAAGTCGTTTTACATATCAAGTTATTATTTCCAAAGCATATCTTAATATATCTCTAGTAGATAAAGAATATTTCGTGACACTTGATGAATGTCTTTGACACCAACCTCTCAATACATTTTTTACTACTTTATTGTGAGTACAAAAGAAAATTTTCCAATAGCAAAAGGTTCTTATTTTCAGATTTTAATGCAAATTATCTTTTTAACTATTGACGATAGACCTTAAAATGTCAATAAAAGAGCCTCGGATTAAGCGGAACCTCGGACTTTTGAGACTCGGATTTTCGAGACTCTACTGTATTATTATTTTAATAATTATTTTATTTTCTTATGTGGATTCTAGTTACAAAATTTTTAATAAGTGTCTTGTTTTTGAGAAAGTACTAATTTTCAATCAGTACTTTTTTATTTTTTAAATTCATTTTCAAAGTAAAATTTATATGTTGTTAAAAAATGCGTCTTTTAACTGAGGAATACTCCTTAAAGATTGAAATTAACTCCTGCAAAACTCCTTACTTTTAATTTTCAAATTTGAGTATGAACCCTGGGAACAGAATGCAACAAAATTTTACTGGTGCAACTTGCATGAAAAATACTAGCTTTTACTAATGATAATGGTGGTGGGGTTTCCCAACAGACCCAATCCTTTGAGAAGATGCTATAGGAAAATATTTGAATGACTTATCAGTGATACGGATAACGTTGTTAAAAAAGCTAAAGCAACCTTCATGTTAATTAATCCTCTTCTCAACGGGAAAAACAGGTTTTCTTCCAAAAACAAACTCACTCTCTTCAAGCAAATCGTTCGGCCCTTTATGCTCTACGGAGTCCAAATTTGGGGTATTACCTCCAAAACTACCCTCAAAAAAATTCTGGTTATTCAAAATCGCATTCTGCGGAAAATTTCATCCGCCCCTTGGTTCATCAAGGGAAAAGACACTCATAGGGATCTTGGCATTGACTCGGTCTCCCATTATTAAACTGGCCCGTAAATTTTTCAATAAAATCCCTTTTCATAGGAACAAACTTATCGAAGATCAGGCAAAATTTAGCTTTCTCCATTTTAGCAAATATTAGTATCCTGCTTTTACTTGTAGTATTAATTATGACACTCTTTCTACCCCAGTGGCAGAAACACCGCGACACGGCGACATCGTCGCCGCCAGTGAAACCCTCTTGCAGACAGTTTTTGTCTGCACTAATAAAAACAACTTAGAAAAGTTGTCCGCAACTTTCGGCCAATTTCTTTCCCCTCTTGAGCATGCTTTGACTTAGGGGCTTTTTTTTCCTCCCCATTTAGCTGCTGGGGGAAAAAAAAAAAAAGCTCTGCCGTGGCCAAACATGGCGCCCGAAACTTTTCTTCGCTTTTTTGCTCATTAGAGCAGCTGCGTTTTATTTCACTGGGGTTGTTTTTTACTTGAGATACGGCTACATTTTATTTTTCATTCATTTACGTGATATCTGTCCTCCCTCCTTCAATTTTTGTCCGTTTTTCTATGAAAAAAAAATTGCAAGTTTTCTTTGTACCGTGGGCAAACATGGCGCCCGAAACTTGACTTTGCTTTTTCAAACTTCAGAGCAGGCATATTATATTTTACTACTGTTATATTTTTGTTTAAGATAAAGCTGGATTTTATTTCTCATTCATTTGCATCGCATCTGCTCCCCCCCTCCCCCTCCGATTTTAATCAATCGGTGCTTTATTAACAAAAGTTTTTTTTTTGGATTCATGCTCAGAAAATTGGCTTCTCTATATTTGGTGTAAAGTGAATTCTTGCCAAATTTATAGGTCACCCCCCCCCCTACCACCGATCTTTTTGCACATAGTAATTTTAGTCTTTTGTGACTTTTAAAACACAGAAAGTCAAGAAAAAAAAAAAAAAATGCCGTTTTTTAAAAAAGATTTTAGTTTATGCTCAATGGATCATTAAAAAAAATCAATAGTTTGATCACTGGTATTGCCCTTCTATGTCCTAATTTAAAGTCTACCCTTTAAAAAAAAAAAAAAATATTTATCAAATTCAAGTTTGTGACCTGATAATACCTGCAAAAACAGCTCAATACATTTTTGTCTTAATTTCAAAATTATTCTGAACATTTTAATAAAAAAATCTTTTTGATTTCATTAAAATGACCACAGTTAAAAATGTCGTCTTGAACCATGTCATTAATGCAACAGCTCTTGCGAAAAAAAATGAAATAAAAAATTAAAACCTCAGAAAGAGCTAAAGATATCCAAATAGAATTTTAGAAGATTAATGAAATAGCTAATGGAACAAATAGAAGAAAAAAATCATTATAAACTGAAACAATGAGTTTCATAACCTGGATAAGTGATAAGGATGCAAACCTATAGTGCTCCCCCTCCCCCCACCATTATTAAAAATTAAAGTTTAAACTTTTTTATAATTTTGTACCAATCTTGTTTTTTCCTGTGAAAAAAGTAAGAGAAGTTTTTAGAAGCCTTTCTTTTTGAAATCTTTTATCAGAATTTCATCTTTTCCTTTTTCTTTTTTGAGTGACATGCTCAACAGGTCACAACTTACGGACCGCATGTTACACACTCCTAACATCAAAAGTAAAAAACAAAATGAAAAAGAATACATGATGCTTAAACAATATTTTAGATAAAGTGCTACAAATTATAGTTATTATTAAATTATACTTGTTTAATATATGACTGGTATTTTAAAATTTCACTCGAAATTTGCAGACAGATAATAAAATTGTCAAAGTTTGTCGCAGACAGCTACAAAACTTTCTGCCACTGGGCTTTCTACTAAAAACAACCCCCTCCCCGACCCACAGACCAGCTGCCCTACGTTCAATCCCATCACAGCCGATTACGGCGCGCTGGTTGATACGGTGGGTGTCTAGCACGGAAGGGCAGCTCTGACTTTCTAGGACTGCTCTGACTTTCTCGGGGCTTCACTTGCATGCTGGGTCACCCGCACCGGGTTGGCACTCTCACTAGGCATCACTTCTGGAAGTCCGTCTTTTTGTTTAACTTTTCTTTTCTTTTCCCTAGTTTTTTTTTTTTTTTTTTGTGGCCCTGAAGACTGCTTTTTTTTTTCTTTTTTTCCACCATTCGAATCTTTCTTACTTTGCACCCATCCCTAGGCTTTATTATGGACACTGAGAAAAAGAGGTTCCTCTCTCTGCCCATATAATATTTCAGTTTAGTTCATTGCTGCAATTCTTGGCTCACAAATGCTTTCAGCATGCCTTGTTATGATGATCCAGAAATGCAAAATGTTTTTTTTTTTTGCACTCCTAAGCCACCTATTGTGTACTTGTTTTATATTTTTTTATTTAATAAGTGATGATCTGAATTATTTCTCGGCCAAATTTTATGTGGTTTTGACTCATACAATGCTCTGCAGAGTCCCCAGAGTTGAAGTATTTCAATAACCCTGTATATGAATGGTGTATATTTCATACAAATACTTTGCAGTGTTTGCCTAACTCTGTGATGTACGTTCTTTAGGGGGATGCAAAAAAAATTTTTTTTGAATTTTTTTGGTCTTACCCCGCAGTTTTTTTACACTATTCTTGAATATGATGTATGTAAAATTTTAGCTCAATTGAATAATATTTAGAGGTCGAGCAACGCGATCGAATTCTATTGAAAATTAGCAATTTCGAGAGTTGGAGTACATAATCTCATTACCTGAAATAATATTGTTCTTCATATAAAATGGAATAATTGAAAATGTTAGTTTACTCTACTAAGTAATTAGTCAATAAAATAATAGCTCATCTCTTACCTCAGTTTGGGTAGAAAATCAGTTTTGGGTAAGTAGCTCGGGCTGTGGTTTCTGTTTTCTTTTCGGTTGTTTGAGATATATGAGTATATTCGGCTAAAACACCTAGCATCCACTCTAGACAGGGCTCAATATAAGTGACAGAAAGCCACTTTGATAGTAGCTGCTACAGTAAAAAGTATGAGTCAAAATGGGGAGGATTTGACAACGTCGATTAAACGGTAAAGGCAAACTATTCGCTCTGAATCGGCCGTTAACCCTTCACTGCACGATTTTTTATATTTTCATGAAATAAATCATTTGTTACCTTTTAAATAGCCCTGAGTTCAGGAAAAATGAAGAAAAAAATTAATCTTAAAAATGTGCACCAAAAATGATGTTTTAATTGTTTGTTCTATATATGGCACAAAGCACATAGCATATGCTTTTTATACCGATTAGTGTAATAATCTACAATGTGTTTTGTGTCATAAGTGGTATAAACAAATTTTCCACTAAGTGTATTTAAACATTTTTAGAACAAAGGACATAATGACTAAGCACACTTCTAACGGAAATGCAGACACTCTTTCTTTCAAAAGCAAGAACTGTAATACCTGGACTAGTGCAACTAACTAATGCATAAAAATCACACTGAACTGTTATAGCAATGTTCCAGAAGGGGCACAAAGCTCAATTTAACTGCATTTAAAAATCATAGGAATATATGAGGGTTTATTTGGTTTGTGCCAGATCTGGCACACCGTGCAGTGAAGGGTTAACTTACAAAAGTCGTTTAAATCTATGACTTCCTTTAATAGTTCACTGGAACGAAACACTTATGCAAAATATATAGGGAAAATGAAGGAGGATCGGTGGGTTTCATACCAGTATTAGCATCAGGACCACAAGCATTTACTTCTGATGATTTACTTCTGGGTTCTAGTAAGTTAGTCAGGCACTGGAATTGCTACGGCAAATGCTGCTGTGCGATAACCAGTTATATAAATGGGAACTTACTGAGCTCGTACGTGGTATGTCTTTTGATACGACTTACAGTGCCGGTACTAAAGTTGGAGCAAGTTTGAACTTGGGAAAAAGAACTAGGGAAGCAATTTTTTTATTGTGCTTTCCGCGAGTATATTTTAGACATTGTGGTATTACAACCGAAGTCTATTCTAGTCTTGGTCTTTCGGTATTGTAAACGATAAACCAAGAAATAGGCAGAATTGAGGCATTTGATTGAGTGCAATGTCAAATGCGGTGTTCACGCAATTGCGTGGAACCATCCACTGCCATTTTATTTACAATACTGCTTTTTAAGCGGTTTCAGCAATCATAGTCAAGGTTAAAATATTCGAATTTTAAACCTGGAGTGAGAAACGATGAGGTTGAGGAGTTGGTAGTCAATTCAGAGCTACGTGCAACTAGTAATGGAAGTTGCGCAAAGTCAACTTCTGATGACCCATACAAAATAAGTGTCCAAGGAAGATACTAGAGCTTATAGTGTGAATTTCTTGAGCGGAGCACCTTCTCTTGGTGTATGTTTTCGCGTCCCACGAGCGGTTCCTCGTGTTATATCTGTGTCAAAGATTCTTTATGGCTTCAAGTTTATTTCACAACTAGTTCAAACTTGCAGCCGGACAAAGAAAAGGTATTCGTAACATATGAATGTGATTTATTTCACATTCTTATCGTTAATGGGAAAGAATATCTAAGAGCTGGGTTCCCAGCAACCCTTTTTGTGCAAGCACTGAGAAATGATTTGGAACATTTTCAGCGTCCTTATTCATGTAAAGAAAAAACTCAAAATATATCAGCTGTTTGATCCTGAGCATTGGAATCTTCAAGATAGCTATCAACAAGGCTTTGTACTACCGAAGAAACTGAGGATTGTAAATGACAATTCGGAGCGCGGCGTGGCCCTTATTGAAGCATTTGTTAAGACTATCACTAACGACGAAAAACAAAAAGAGTTTCTTCTTCAAGTGGTACAGGAACACAGAAAAGGTTTCAAAATTGCAAAAATGTAACCTTAAAAAGTATTGCAAGAATTAATGAGCAAACTACTATATATTTAATGTATTTAAATTTGTTTTTTATATTTTTTCCGTATTTGATTAGTTTTCATACTTTTCTGCATTTCATTGGTTTTTCAGATATATACTAGTTCATTTCGCGATTGCACGTTTTTTTCTTCAGAGAAAAAAACAGCAATAAAGTAACTTTATTATTATTATTTACGTTCGCATTTGTGCCACTATCACAAAAATTGAAGTACTCCTAAAGGTAAACATAGTTTATTAAAATTTTGGGCAAATAATTCAGTGTATATAAAGACCTAAATAAGACGGTAAGAGGAACAAAAATACAAAGACTACTTTTTTCCATAGATATCATTTAGTTCACGTTTTTATCAATATCCCGAAATTTCAGGCGTTTGCGCGACCTTTAAATATTAATATATTTTGTCAAAATTTTGCACAAATAATCAGTGCATATAGTGGCACAAAATAAGAGGGTAAGACGCACAAAAATACAAAGTTTATTTTTTTCCATACATTCCTGAATCACCCTAATGTTCTTATTTTTTTTCTTTATTGTAGGAAGAGAAAGAGAGTGCTTTGACTAAAAGCATTCGATTAACAAGTGCCCTCATTTTAAGAAATCTAGTGACTCACAGTTCCCTGGCAAGGACGTAAGTACTTTCTGTGCGCTCATGGACATTACTTGTAAACTAATTAAATGTTTTCTGGGTTCAATTTGCATTTTGTTTTCGTAATTAGATAATTCCTCTTAAGATATTACCAACTTAATATAAAAAAGTAAATTTTTCTTGGACTTTAACACTTTATTTTCTTATTTATTTATTTTTTAATATTCTGAATATAAACTTTCTATAGAAAGTTTTTTTTTTTCTTATTTATGTTAAAAATTACTATCCAATTGTTTAGGTAAAGTTTAAAAGCAAGCAACATCAGAACAAATGCCTATGTTATAATTGTGCTCTATATATATATATAGTTATTTTAATAATATGAGTGAATACTTGAGACGTCAAATGCACTCTGTATGCTAATGCTGCGTAATGCAGGTTTAATCTCTGTACTTTTTTTATCATTGCTATTTTTTTATATTTTAACAAAATGGAAATCTTCATACGAAATGAATAGTACGAATTTATCATAGTGTTCTGCAAAAATTTTTTTCACTCTTGAAAAGTACTTGAAAAGTGCTTGAATTTTTTTCTCCCTGAAGAGTATGAACCCTGTAATCTGTCATCACAAAATCCTCTAATCAGTGGTTGACAGTAAAGTGCATTTTACTTGCCTCCCTTTCTACAGCTAAGAATGCATGTTTTAGGTCAACAAGATTTCTTGCAATAATATCAGTATCATCCTCAAATGTGAAAATTTGCAGATTTAAAGAATATTATTCCTTCTATGTTGATCTTTGAGTCATGAGTGACCTTCTCTAAAGCAGAGATAATTGTAGGTGTGTAAATGCATCACTTTGTCTAACTCCATTTCTAATTTTTATCGGTTCAAAATGGTCACCTTGGGTTTTAATTCCTTATGTAGTTTTACTTAGAGTAAGACGGGCGAGCCTTATAAGCTTGTCAGGTTGTCAGGGATATTGAATTCTTGTATAGCATCAATAACTAACTTTCTATTTATGCCACTATAAGCAGTTTTGAGATCTACAAAAAGATTGTGAGTCTCAATACAGTTATAAGCGATAAGAAAAGTCAAATGTTGAACAATTTAACGCTTATTTAAAACCCAATAAAATAATGTATTTTTTGGCGGGTCTAATAGGTATTATATAAATTCAAAATATTTTTATACTAAATACTTTAACAGTTTCTTTGAAATATAGCGTTTCAATTTTCAAATATTTTATTTACAGGTATGTGAGGAGATTCGAACCTGAGTTAGCATACCTTGCTATGTCTCCTGTTGAATCAGCAAGAACAATAGCACAGTGCCTATCCCAACTATCTAGGCCTCATGATTGAAAATCAATTCCATAATGTTATTCCTCCTTGTGCCATGCAGTCTTTCTTCTAACTGGTGGATGAAAGCATTTAGTTCGATGATACTCAGTGTATATACTCCCTTTGTGAAGAGCAACATCTTGGCATATCATGAGCAAAATGCAATGGTGATCAATGCTGCTACAAAGGTTAAATTTGAAAATGAAATTGTCACAGAGTATTTAATGTTCTATCATTGTATTTAAAGATCATCAAGTTGTACACAAGACCTTTCCTATATTTTGAGTTGAAAATGCCTGTGGGCTTTAAAGTGTGAATTTTATATAGACTTATAGAAAGATTCTTATATTGTTGAAAATGAGAGGTGTACTGAATCAAATTTGTCTGCTTAATGAGTGCGATGATTTTAAACATTACAAATGTATCAGGACCAAAACTCCAGGCAAATCACAACATAGTTGTTGATTGTAACTGAAGTGTTTTACTGAAGTATAATTCATTGTGGTCTTACTAGTAAGATCAAATGTATTTAAATGATTTTAGGTGCTGCTACTGTACCATGTACATTAAGAATGATTAATACTCGCCATTTTCACCCTAGAAGGAAATTTCACCCTGTGAATATCATTAAAAAAAGCAAACCATTCTTTCAATAAAGCATTTTGATTGAAATACATGCATTGGCATTCCACGTTATTCATGTTTCATTATTTAAGTTTATTTTTTTAGTGTTCATTTAAAATCTATTTATTAGAATTTGCAAAATGACATCATTGTAAAAAAATTTCTTTTAACTCGACATTCTATGTTTATTTCATTTGAAAATACACATTTTGCAGAGCATCCTGAAAATCCAAAACCAAGCTTTATCAGTGGGCTTTCACGGCAGATCATTGTCTATTTAAAACAACTTGTTCATGAGAACTTTGCATTTTATGATTGTCATTTTTTATGAAGCTGAAAGAATTGCAGCTTGTCTGTTTTAATGTGTAATGTTCGAAATAAACGATACCCTTAGGAAGTGTTTTCTTCATTTGCTTATTATTTTGTTCAATACACTTACTCTTAAAACCTTATTCAAAATAAGAAGCTGAAATAACTTATACAAATACAAAAGAGACGACCAGCAGCAGGCTCTGTGCCCAACTGGGCTGGTCCTAGTCAAATTAAAGACCCCAATGAAGATCAATGGCCCTCTTAAAGCTATCTACTCCATTGCTCCTTACCGCCTCTTGCGGTAAACTGTTCCAAGTTCCCACTATCCTGCTAAAGTAGTAATTTTTTCGAATTTCCAGGTTAGCCTGAGGTTTAAACAGCTTAAAACAATGACCCCTTGTCCTGCTTTCCGTGCAAAAATCCAACCCTGCAACATCATTCATTTTAATAAATTTAAATAACTGAATCATGTCCCCTCTGGTTCTCCTTTGCTCAAGACTATACATATTAAGCATTCTAAATCTGGAATCATAGTCTAGATTAGAAAATCCGTTTACTAACCTTGTAGCCCTTCTTTGTACCCTTTCTAATACATTAATATCTTTCTTCAGATAAGGAGTCCAAAACTGAACAGCATACTCCAAATGAGGTCTTACCAAACTTCTATATAGAGGCAGAAGAACCTTTTTAGATTTGTTTGAAATAGATCTGTTAATAAACCCAAGCATCCTATTGGCTTTGTTACTAGCTATGCTGCACTGTTGGCTGAACTTGAAGTGACTAAATCTTTCTAACAGAACAAGTCCAATCGGTAATTTAAAAAAAATAATAATGTTTTTAATTCTTGCCGAACTTTGACATCTTGTTCTGTTCCATTAATTCATACTATGATAGCACAAGCTAATGCTTTTGAGAGCTTGTTTGAGACAAAGAAATAAGACAGTATAGAGCCAAGAAAAAGAGGGAAATTTAAAAACTTACATGTAAAGGGTTAAGAGCAAAGAGTGCATTTTGTAGCCTTCTGGCAGAATGTAGACCACCAGAGCTTATTTTATAACTCTATGCCTCTTCAAAATATATTTGCGTCTGAATCTTATCAGATGCTATTCTTTAATTGATATCTTCATGAATTATCTTGATTTTGGCTTTAAACCAGTGTTTCCCAATGTGGGGGCTCATTCCTCTTTATGGGAAATTTTATGACCAAGAGGCAACCTTCAGTGATTTTCTTACTTACATTGAAAACTTGTTTCTCTGTTTTTTGTTCTCACATATTTAGAAGCTTTTTAAAACTAAATGACTTTTTAAGGTAATGAGGCATTAAAATGCATTTATTTATTGATTAATAGGAATTATGTATTGCTGCCTTTGTTTAATACTGTGATACCTTAGAAATTGCTGCATTATAACTATTTAAACCTTTTTTTTTTTCCTGCTGTAATTCAAGTAATATGTCAAGGTAAATGAAATAATAGTGAAAAAAACTGGTATTCAACCTCTAAGTAAACAACTGGATACAGTACAAATTACTCTATATATCGATGTAGAAATTTCAAAATTAAAGATGTCTTAGTATTTAACCAGAGTAGCGATGTCACCTTCGAAGCATTCCACATTTTAGGTGTGGGTCATGGTTAAAAAAAAAAAAAAACTTCGAACCAGGGCTGCATGAGCTTAGGTTTTCCCCCCAAGATCTTGAGTTTTCAATAGAAAACTTCTTCGAATTATGTGTGATTCTTCGAATTGCGTGTGAAATTCTTGTATTTTGTACTTAACTGGTGAAAAAGATGTATTCTTTGAATATTTTAGGGATAAAACATAATATTTTCCCTAAAATAATTCATTTGCTTAGCAATCTGGAATAGTGGCTTCTGTCATCTACTAGCTACAACTATTTTAAAATATTGGGTAGGGAAAAAAAAAAAACAATATCTATCCCACAGCGTACTTTGTCTATGTCATAAATCTTTCCAGCCTATCCGAATTTTAGTAACTGTATAATTGTGTCAAGACTTATTTTATTTTCTTAAATCCTTTTCAAAGACAATTGTTCTAAGGAAATAATTATTGAGATATCTATTGCATTGTTTAGTATCATTTTTTTTACTATATCATTGCAAAGATGAATTATTGATCAGCTACATAGTAGCGGTTACAGAAACAAAATGAATAAATTTTAAGAGTGATTGATCTTGGGGTTTTTTGCTAGATGGAATTTTATGGACCTGAGCAAAATCCTAATGGCGCAATCCTAATTTGCACAAAATCCTAATGGCAGCCCTGGTGGAAACTATTGTACTCATGCTCCTAACATTTTCCCGTCACACGACGCCTTGCTTACCTTTATCCAAACTTAGTCATCAATTTACAGCACAATAGTTTACTGTATTATCAATTGTTTCTTTTTCTTAGCCATTCTGATCTAAATGTAACAATTGGATTGTGTTAGCTCATAGCAGTAAACCATAAGCTCGAAAAGAAGTAAAAATAGGTAAAATTATAATATAAATGGAAATTTAGTGATTATTTACCGGAGAGAATAAAACCTGACAAGTATTTAAAAAAAAATAAGATAGCAAGTAAAAAAGCATCAGTATTTTAAGCAATCATTGGTTTTGATGATAGTTCCCAATTGGCTGTAAAATTTCAAATATACACACACACACACACACACACCATATTACCCTGCATTTATCGGCATGCTGAAAACAAGTGAGGTTTACAAGCATTTCAGATAATTCAGGGTTCACTTTGTAATTTACAAAAAGTAAATCTCCTGGCTTAGTTCCTGTTTTAGAGCAAGTTAAGAGAGGGAAAGAAATAAATCAGAGAACCAAATGGTTAGTAAAAGGAGAAAGAGTTGACTACATCTGGCATTCGTTGATCAGCATCATGTTCTACAATAAGCCACTAAGTTTTATTTACATTATTAAATAATTTGTAGGACTCGCAATATGACTTAAAAGTGTTAATTAAATATATTTTTAAAACTTTTTTTTTCTGGCATGGCAGAACAGACCTGATCAGGGTTATTGAAAACCTGGTCACCCCCAAATTTCAGGGCATGGCGTCGACTTAAACGGTGTATGTATGTATATATATACACACACACACACACGCAATATACTCTTGATATCTCGAAAGCCTTGATATCACTAAAAATCTTTTTCCCTTGATTTTGCATATTTGTCTAATGTTATTTTTCATTCTTATGTCTGAGTTTTCAATCAAAACCTTGTTATGTGGAATATTTTCCAAAGGCAAAAAAAAAAAATCTTTACGGAATAAACTGCAGTTTATTGTGTCGAAGCAACTCGAGGAATGTTTCCAAAAAAATTTCACACCTTAATTTTTCTCAGGGGTTAAGAATGATTCGGAGAAGCTTATATTCTGTCAGTTTGGTTCTAGAGCCTGGGTGTTTCAGAAAATGTGTCCTGTGAAGCCGACAAACTAACCTACCAATTTAAGAAAAAATTCTTCCCCTTCTCCATTTTGTTGGACCTTTTCACCTTATTCCCAATGAACGGAAAACCCCTTTAGAGACAGGGAATGGTGCAATTCTACTCCAACAAGCTCAGGAAGAAACAATTATGGAGTCTTTCGCTTGGGATTCTTAATGTCCATCTTTGGGTAAAGAAATGTTTCTCGACCTCTTGGATCGGATAGTGACCCTGGAGGTTCTGAGTATTGGGTCGTCTTAGGCCATTAAAAAAAGGGGGGGGGGGCAAGATCATTTCGTATGGATGACATTTTGTGAGAAGGATGTGTACTTTTTGTTTCGCTCTCATTAGACCTCTGTTATGTTTATTGCCTAGGAGTAAAAAGCATTCAAAACTTAATCTCTACTTGTGCAAAAAATTGAAGTTTTCAAATAAAAATGGTTGAATAACAGTGATAAAAATGACGTCACGCGGCTATAAGTATCAATCCATTAAATATTCCTGTTTTGACTGTTAGATATTCTAGAAATAGTTACATAACTTAAAAATTCACCATCACCGAATTCTGAAAACCAATGATAGCTTGTAAAGTATACATACAACGTTCAATGATAGATTTTTAATGAATTTTTAAAAATCCCATGCGCAAAAAGGGTGTGGCAGCAGCTGACGTCGCCCATTTGATCGCTTCAACCTGCCACAGTGCATTGCAGCTACAAACTCCAGTCACATTAATGTGACCACCTGTCAAAAGCCAGAATAACCACTTTTCTTAGAACGGACTGCTGCGAGACGTGTAGGAAGAGAGTCAATTAGGTACCTGAAGTTGTTCGCTGGGATGTTGAGCCATACTGACTCCAATGCCATGTCCAGCTGCGCTAGATTACGCTGGTGAGGATCCATGGCGCAAACAACCTAATCGAGATGGTCCCATAAATTCTCGATTGGGCTTAAGTCAGGTGAGTTTGCTGACCAGGGGAGAACGGTAAACTCATCCTGGTGCTTTTCGAACTATGCCTGCTCACTGGCAGCTGTATGGCACTGCGCATTGTCCGGCTGGTATATGCCATTATCCTGATGAAAAACTATTCATATAGGGGTGGACATGGACCGCAAGGGCAACATACTTGTATTGATTCTTCATGCCTTCCACAATGATGAGTGAACCCATAGAACCCTAGGAAAACATTCCCCATACTAAAATGCTCCTGCCTCCAGCTGGGACCATTCCAGCAATGGTTGCAGGGTGTTTGCTTCCAGAAGTTTCACACCTTCTAATCCAACATCCGTTTGTCAGATGGAGCATAAAACGTGATTTATCAGTAAATGCTACCTGTCGCCACTTAATGGACATCGAGCTGTTGTACTGGCGTGCAAATTTCGTCGTCGATGGACAGTAGTTAGCATAGACGCGTGAACCAGGTTTATGCTTCCAGAGCCCAGACGCAGCAATGTCCGCTGAACTGGTGTGAGAGACTATGTTGGTAGCCCCTTGGTTCATCTGGGGGGTCAGTTGCTCAACGGTAGCCCGTCTGTTATCCCGAACACATCTCCGCAGAAGTCATTCGCCTCTGCCATCTATGGCTCCTGGAGCATCACATTTACCATGTCGCTGATTTTGAACAGTCCCATTTTGCCATGCACAGTACACTTTTACCACGACGGCAAGCAAACAGCTTAAAAACTCAGCCCTTTTGGAAATGCTTCCGTTCTTGACCCGAAAGCCAATGATCATGCCCTTTTGTATGTCGTATAAATCGCTTCGTTTTTGCATTATGCCAATGGTAGAAATGTTTTTCAAAGCCCTCACATACCCTTTATATACCCTGAACTGCATTGTGTTACCTAGTGCCTTTTGTGACTGGTTTTTTAACGTCAAAAGTACGTGGTGGTCACATTAATGTGACTGGACTGTGTATATTAGCTTTTTTATTGGGGAGTTTTTTCCCTTCCGTTAGTTTTTTTTTTTTTTATAGAAGTCATCAGCTTCGACACACATACGAGGACTGCGTACTATGTGCTTTGCCTCCTGACAAATACAGGACAGATTTACGGCACAGAGAGAATGAAATAACATCCATGGGCAAGGCGGGACTTGAACCCGCGACCACTTCCTTACGAGGAGAGTACTCTACCTCTAGTCCCACGTGGCCCCTTCCGTTAGTTTAAGTCTATTAATTTAATATAAAGATATTATATTCGTCAAATGGTCATTTAATAAGCTGTCACAAATGTCAGCGATGATGGTTTTAAATTTTTTACGAGAAAACAAGATTCAATTTTTTCGAAATGCATTACTTGGAGACTTTTACCCATTGCAGCAGTCCTGATCAACAACGCAACATTGTGAGTGCTGCGAAGGAACCTTTTTTTCACCTCGACGCACCAAGGAAGGGGTTTATAAGTTTGACATGACTGGTGTATTTGTCGATCTGTGTATCTGTCTGTGGCACTGTAGCCCATAAAAGGATTTCCTGATTTTGATTTTTTTTTGTCTGAAAGGAGTTGATCGAGAGTGTTCTTAGCTAGGTCGCGCTTTCGGATGACATTAATTAACGAAGATATTAATTTAAAACCTTTAAGACGTTTTTCGCGATTTTTGAAGTAAAAACATGCTTGAAAAATTAAAACAAAAGTACCAAAACAAAAAGAAAATTTTTTTGCTTCTGATAGAATGTGTTTCGAACTACTATGGTATCTAGAACTTGAATTATATTTTTCAGCAAAAACAGCTAAGCCTTTTTATTTACGCTATTAGAAACCGATGTCATTGTCGGCCGACGAGGAAAGAAAACTCAAGGATTTAAAATGTTTATCTGTTGTTCGTTCCTATTTATGAACAGTTAAAACGCTTGCAATTGAGTTAAGTATAAGGATTTTCATTTTTTTCCTTTTTTATCTGCTTTTATGACTAGTAAATTTTACTAGTAAGGGTTATCTTTCCTTAAAAACTCTTAGTTTATGAACTTTCCTTGGGCAAATAAATTGCAAAAATTGAAAAAAAAAAGTTAAAAATTTGCAAAGTTCTTCCTCATACTTTTAGGAAAAGATCGGGAATGTCCACTTCTTTTCTTTTCTTTTTTTTTTTTAAAAATAGCGTTTTGAAAAGTAGGAAAATAAAAGGTAACATGTTCAACATCAGAAATGTGCGATTTCTATACTTCAGTACCAAAATTTCGTTTTTTCGCTCGCATTTCTTGTCAAAATTTCGTTTTTGCGATTACGATTTTTGAAGAGTTCATATTCGTGACTACGATTTTTGTTTACTTGTTTCATTCTGAATGTGTCAATAAAATGTTGCTTTTTTAAATTTCTTGTAGCCTAGTTGCTTTTATTTTTTGAAGATGACCTCTGATTTCCACACAGTTGAAAGTATCGCAAAATCAGCACTTCTAGCATTTTTTGTACTATCAGTCTTTTACTGTTGTTATTAATTATTGGTCAGGCTATATGAAATTATACCAGAATATGTCAGTACTTTTTCTTATCTGGTCATTTAAAAGAGTTGGAGTGAAATATCAAAAACGGGTGCTCCATTTTTTTTTCGTGAGATGGTGGCGGAAATGACGGAAATTTTGCTCACTTATAAATTTGGTTCATACCACTTCTGGCCTGTTCAGACGTTTCGCATAGACTGTCACTATGAATGGAGCGATAAGGAACTTAACAATGAACAATAGATATCCGGCAAGCTGAGTTGCCCTGAGTTGACAGCTGATGTCTTCCCCTCTTACTCAGAAGGGGTTAGGGATTTTTCTAGGGACTTTTCTTCGACCGTTGTTGTAGAACGAGTTCTCTTTCGATCTGGCGAAACTTTTAACGAAGAGTAACGCCATATCAAATAAAGCAAAAAAAAAAAAAAAATCACGACCAGATTTTTACGAATTTTGGCTCTCTTTGGCATCTTAAATGTGTACATTATTATTTATTTTTTAATTTATAACTTTCAGGATTGTTCAGTATTCATTTTTTGAATTTCAGTAAAAAGCCCTTTTTTAACCTTACTGGCAGACTTGAAATCATCATAACTTAAGTTCTGTGGGAGCTACCGACTTTTTTAATTACTCATTTTAAAGAGAATTATATGCACAATTTTAATGCAATTTCAATACTTTTTGAAAAAATTTCTTTTATATGCAAATTTTTTTATTTTTGAAATAGTGACGTTTTAAAATTGTGTAAAAGTATATAGGATTTAAAATAAATTTAATGAATATATTTGAAAATTATCTGAGTGGGACTATGAGGAGACCTATATACTTTACGTAAAGTAAATGCTGATCATGGGGAAGACGTTTTAGAAGTAAAATGCGTTAAAAATCATATAAGTATTTCAAAACTTCTCCAAAACGGTAAACATTTTTAATTGAAACATTTTCGAGATAGTGTTTTGTAAAAAAAAAAGATTCTTTTTCGAAACATAGTTAAATTACATATCAAATTAAACTCAATTCGATTCTCTTTAAAATGAACTTACTTGAGAACTCCAAGAGCTCTCGTAAAATTGGAGTTTAATACATTACGGTAAAAGCAAAAATAAGAGAAATGTTTTCATTTTTTCAAAAAATTGAAAAGAGTATCTGAAAATTTTTTGCGTTTTATATTTTAAAAGTTTGCAAAGATTATTTTCATCTCAAAAAGTATTTAACTTCTTGCAGTTCTATTTGACATGATTTATTATACAACTCTGTAGCTTCCATAAAACTTGAGTTACTATTGAACAAGTAAAAAAATGCCTTTTTAACGAATTATTTCACTTTTTTTTTAACATCGATAATATTTAACTGTCGATGTGTAGCTTTCTGAAAGTATTTTCCAGCGCTAATGGGGCGCAGTCGCTATCCAGCGCTGATGCGCTGGATAGCGACTGCGTTAAAATTTTAAGGTAACCGGTTAGAACAGTTTTATAAATATTTGGAAAGTAAGCTTGTTATCTTTTCGAAAATAATATTGAAATTTGCAGTGGACTTTTTGCAATACTTTACACAAGAACGTAGCCAAGGGAAGGGTCCAAAGGGTCTGGTGTTTTGGAAACTAATAATATTCATATTTTGTACTTCTCCCTCCCCTGCCTCCATTATAATATTTTATGTAACAAAAAGTTGTAATGAGGTTCCTTAAGAATGTTTTAAACAGCCCTCAAAGCTCAAAGGCAATTAAACAACTTTAAAGTACGGAAATATTACGCGC
>JAXGGA010002256.1:0-127025 GCA_038373865.1 Uloborus plumipes
GGATGGCGGAAGATTGAGTTGTGGATTTAATGAAGTGCGATGGTGGTGCCGGACTCGATGTAAGTTACGATTTGAATTTGTTTTTACATTTTGAGATGGTGTCAATTTTGATGCATGTCACTATTCTGATTATAGCATTCAATTTCATTGAATGTCATCCTCAATATTCTTTTACTGTCAGATTGAATTGAGGTAGTGGGAATAAAAAGAAGTGGACTTTTTTTTAAGTTTGAGTAAAACACGTGCAAAGCTCTAACTCTAAGTAGGCTTTCATTCACAGGGTTTTCTAAATAATGCAATGGTTATCAACACCTACCACACAAGGGCAACTAGTACCATCATTTGTCACCAAAACAGAAAGTTGAGAGTTTCTTCTACGATTTGTACTAGTTGTCTCCAAGTTTCCAATTTTGGCACACCCCTTTGCTTGTAGGTGTTTAATAGATTAGTTAATTAGTGGGGATGTCATTGGCCCTGATTCTTAATCCATGTTATTCCATCGTAGTGGAAAGCATAATGCAGCAAAAGAATGACAACCCGAAATGTGTTCGAGCAAGAACACTATTGCAATGAATGAAAATGCCATCATGATCGTTTCAGTAAATGCCTTAACTAGTTTTTATACTTTGATTTTAATTTGTAGCTTGCTCAGTGAATTCTCTTTCGTCCTTATGTCATAAGTAATGAGAGCTTACTGTCAGCCGAAACAAATGTCAATAAGCGCTCGTTTTATTATTTCAATTTTGTTTTAAAATCTGGCATTGCGTAACGAGGGATCGTCAGTTTAATTTTAGGAGCAACATTCTTATTCGGTGCAAATAATTCTTATGTCCTTTCCATTCCGAAGCATTTGACATCTTTGGTAAAAAAATGCTTTTAAATTCAAACTTTCAACTACAATTCAATGTCTTTGATCAAGTCTATTGGGGAAAAAAGAAATCATCCTCTCAATTTCTCTTTTTTCGTTGAAGTATGGCAAATGCTTTCTACCGGTATAATATGCAGCCGATTCAGAAAATGAAGATCTTTGTTTATTCAGGTTCAGGAAGATGAAACGAATCACTGTTTGTTTTGTGACAAAAAAATATTCTGAGAATAGACCCTTTTGAGATCTTCGCATTGAAATAAATGATCGAATTAATAATTACTGGGACCGGTTTGAAACTTTTCTAGTGCATTTCTGTGTTCTCTTTGAGTTTGTGCATTCATTAAATGTCATTAATTCACGTAACATATTGACTTTATTCATGCATTTATTCCAAAAATGTATTCAATATAATGATTGACTCTTCTTAAAATGTCTACAATTAGTTTACAATCTTTTAAATGTATCATAGTTTTACCTCTTGCTTTGCCGACAGAGCTGTTTGTTACTAGCTTACTGTTTATCTAACTAATAGATATATCGTATGCATTTTCTTTCGTTTCGTTTTGGATTATTTCTGGTTCAGTTAAAACCCCAACTAAAGCATGAAAGTTGAGTAAAATGGTATTTAATAATATTTTCTTCATAAAGACGTAGATGCTACCATCATTTATGTACATTATTACTATTTTCTTACAGAAGAATTGAAGTTTATATCGTTGACTCGTTGATTATAATTTTTTTGCCAAACAAAGTTTGAGTTTATTGAGAATTTTCTTCAACAGTGGTGCATTTTAAAGCGCCATTTTATCAGAGTATTAAAGACCTTGACCGGGCAATGGCTACTCTGATTAACATACACGCGTTCCTTCGTTTTTCTGGGAATCCCATGAATTTTTACATCGCGTGCACTAACCTTTCATGCTGAATCCATCGAAGGAATATGAATAACGAATAACTTTATTTGAATCTAAACGTAGTTGCACGAAAGAAGAGTAGGCTTCATTTGTTTTCATCGGATATAAGCGTACAAATGATGCTTCTACAACGGCTGTAGGAAGTCCGGAAAAAATTGAGTTATTACAATACCTATCAAATATTTTCCTTAGACTTTCCAACGAAATATCTTCAATCAGTACTTTATCGTGATTAAAGTGCAAAATTTTGAAGTGCATTGTCTCTTGCAAAATCATTTCAATCAATACGTTGAATCTCCTTGGTTACTTTGATTTAAGTATTTACGGAGAAATCTTTCTTGTGGTAAAAGGATATTGGCAAAATTGTATGAGAGTGTATTCTTTGATAAATGATAGTCGCTTAAGTGTTTGATTCATTGTTTTTTGGACTTAAACTAGAGTTTATAAGCCTTAATATTTTCTATTCGTGGTCTATAAAACTTTCTGTTAACTTTCCCCGTAATGTGTACTTGCTTTTTCCCTAAATATGAGAAAAATTCTCTAAAAAACTCTTTCTAATGAGATGAATGTCCCCAACACTGATTAATGCTTCGGCGCAACCTTCGTCATTATGAATTCTCTTCGTGTAACTATCACGAGTGTTTTCTTTATTTTTTTAGGTAATACTTTGTATTCATGAGAGGTAAAATCAACAAAGTAAAAATGTCGAACATGAAACATCGGTGTTCAAGAAACATCCTCCTATTACTTCCCCCCGTTTCTAGAGTTTTCGCTGATTTCTAATAAACATTTTTAGTAAACATTGTCACTGTCCCACCTAGCAATTACTTCATTTAGCCTTCAATAAAGGTTACTTGGTAAAAAATCTCGTTCTCTCCCTCCCCCCATCCCAAGTTATTCATTTTATTTCTCATTTTTCCCCTTTAATATTGTTCAACATCATCAATTCCGGTTAAATATTTGTAATCCTGTTATACATTGCAAGGATGAAAATTATCTCATGCATCATGAAATGATTCCAGATTAATTATTCAAATGTAAGCTGCTTGTTTTGTTATTCAGTGGTTCGGCTGTAACGTTTAAACTGCTATACAATATTGTATCACAAAATACATTTCTAAACCAGCTTATCTGGAAGCAGCAGCAGTAAGTGATGTTTCTTTATTATTTGGTAGATTTTTTTTTTTTCATATTTAACGACATTGATATTTAATTTACACCTTTTATTTCGCCGATGTACATTACTTAGGGCAAAGCTAATTTAGCAGAATTGTAAAGGGTTCCACAGAGCTTGATCATATCAGAATGTATGCTGTCACTTTGCATTTCTTTGCGTTTTTCCTCTACTTTTGACGATGCTCTTCCAGAGATGCTTCATTATGATTATCCATGTTGTAAAAGCTGGATGCCACATTCCTGCCTGGTAGATAAAATACTGAATTCATTGTGTTCTGTTTTTGACCATCCTTCTTTTGGAATATTGACTTGTTTTGATCTGCCATGGTGGAACACGGCAGCTAATCCACATTCTTGTTTGTAACTTGATGAAACGATACAAACGAACAATGCGGAACACGTGGATGTGGCTTACGTGTAAGCGGTTTATTCCTTTGCCGGAAGTAATTTCACTGAAAGAAGATAGGGAAATTCGCCTAAGACAAAGGAAAAGTTGTGATACATCCATTTTTATTCCGTCCACGGTCCAGGGTCATCCATTGAACCCCATAATCCGCTGCCGATGCTGTTCCGTTGTTTCTTAAGTAACAGCACGTGAGGCAAGGAGATAGATGTATTGGATTCGCTGATGCTTATCGTTTTTTTCTCGGGTCGTCAATTGTTTTTCCTGATGTCGTACTCTGTTTTTCTTTTCTTTTGTGTTACATTGTCGGCTGCTTATGTTTTCATCACTTACTTCTTAGATAACTCCCAAGTTCAAATATAACGTGGCTGTTTTGTGATGGCAACTTAGGATTCTGCTCTGTTATCTAACTAACTCTCTTCTTAAGAAATTCTTGTTGGAATTAACTTTCATCCTTTTGGACTTATGCTTTGAACGAATCGCAACTATCCGTATTCCCCAACTGTTACCAAAAAAAAAAAAAAAAAAGAAGAGAAGCAACCAACAGGAAATTCCCCTTTCAGAAATTTCTAAGTACTGCACAAACATTGCGGATTGCATTAATGTCCCTTCCTTTTGTTGAACTTTCGAATTTTTAAACTAACTATGGGAGGAGGGTCAATTTTATCATTTGTGAAAGAATAATGAAGTTTTTTTTCTGAAAACAAACATGACACGTGAAGTGAAAGTCGTTTTTTCTCTTTCTAAGAATTCTTTCATTGTCTCTTTTACTTTCTGTAGCATGCTTTAAATTTTACTGTGTTGTACAAAATCGTATATTGATGAGTTCAGTTTTGCGTGATACATTTGCACTAGGTCCGAAAACATCTGTAAGAACGTAACAGTAAACGGTTAGGAAACGTTACTCCCTAAATTCAAAACGTCTTTACCAATTTTAGGTTTATAGTTTGTGTTCTTGATGAACTTGCATATTAACTTTCTCCTGCTGTTTGGGAAAATCTTTAATGAGTCAAACTATACATGTCATCTCAGAGCTTGAGGTGCCTTTAACATTAACCCACTATTTTCTTTGTACCAAACGTTTGACCAATTAGTATACTACTCGATTCGGTCATATATATATTGTTATATTGGTCAAATCTATTTCTTCCACTAAGAATTTTCTAAAAATAACTTCGAGTAGTTTAAGGTACATTCTGGGCTGGAGCAGGTGCTATCCTAAAAATAGATTTTTTTACAGGTAGGTTGGTAGGTGTTAGGGTAGGGTGAATGAGAGCAGGTGCAATCTATTACGAAATTTTGAAAACCTATCAGTAAAATTTAAGATCAAATGGGGTATTTCGGACTAATTCTTTAAACTGCTAACTTACAAATAGTTTTTTAAGTGAAAAATTTATCATACGGCGCATCACTAAAAATATCGAAAATATTTTTTATGATTATATTTACTTGAAAATATATGTAGGATTTATATCGTAATACTGATAGCTCACAATTTAATGTTTACGAACCCCGTCTCTTTGTACTGTTGGGCTTGAAGAGTTTGTTAAAGCAGAAGAGTAAGTGTAAATAAGAAAAGGAAAATACGAGTTTTGTATTAAAAAACTTTTTTCTTTGCAATTTTTTTCTTCGTGAAGTGCAATGACTCTACTCTTTAGTTTTCCATTTTGATTGAAAGCCTACTCAAAGATTATTTTCTTCGATCCACAGAAAAAAAAAGCGTGTAAAAAGAAAACTCTTTGACACTCGAACCATATGAACGGAATTGATTTTTAATTAACTCTGTTTTTTTTTTTTTTTTTTTTTGCCTCCGACTGCATCCTTTTTGCAAATATTAATGCTGAAATACCTAATGTTTTAGTTTTGATATTCTTAAAACATTTTTTTTTTTTTTTGTATAAACACTATTTTTTAGTTAGTAAATAACTTAAATCGGGTATAAATCCAGTGATACTGAAAAGGAATAAACCGTCATAACATATGAGATAAATGAGATAATATAATGTATTACAGCCAGAAGTTCTACACTTTTTTATTATTATTATCATCATTGCTCCAATGCTAGAAATTTTATCTTTTAACGGATAAAGTTGATTCTTTATTATCTATCTGTATTTTATCTTTTCTGATTTCTTTTTTTTTCCTTTAAACTTTCTCTTCATTACTTCAGTGACATGACAAAGTTATTTTTGCCGTCGTGTTGTCAATTTCATTCAAAAACCATGGTTTTCTCGCTTATGAGGTAAAAACTTTCACTGGACAATGGTGAGAAATGTTTCATTTAAATTATTTTTGATGCAATTTCGTTTCATATTGCATATTGTCCATTTTGTTTCCTGTTATAGATGTGCGCTCACACTCGTATAAATATATATGTAATACGGACGTTTTAACTATCGACATCATTTACTTTTAAATATAAAATGAATCAGTTTTGTTATGAAAGTCATACTTTTTCTGTGCATAGTTTTATCTCTTAAAATGTCATAGTACACTGCATCTTATAACATAACATTTTGACTTTACTTTCTCTTAAATAATTTGCAAAAGAGCAATTCTGTTTTTCAACATTTACTATTTTTGTTCAAGCAACGCATGTCGTACTTTTAGAAGTGCCTAATGCTTGTGCGATACTTCCAAATCATTTTGTTTTTAATTTCTCTCCAGTGAACCATTGTGCTTGTTTGAAATTTTTGTTTTATGTTAAATTATAAAAACGCTACAAAAATTCACATTTAATTGTTCTTTTGAAAACTTTTATTTCTAACCTAGGTTCATATCTTAAGCATTTTAAGTCGACAGAAAGTTTAAATCTGCGGAGTTAAAATTTTAATTATTGACATTTCTTCATTTATCTAGCGCACACAAAAATATCACATTATGCTTTCTTTCTTAAACAAAACTATATTGCTTCATTAGTTATGAGATATGAATGTGTTTAGAGAAAATAGTACGTCACAAAATTTAAATGAGTAAAATTGTGAGAATGCAGTCGAAAATACAATTTAAATGTTTTGAGCTTATCTCTGAATAGATTCACACAGCATTTTCTTCATTTTGTAATGATCAACAATGCAAAACGGTGGTTTACCGGAGGGGGGGGGAGAAGGGGGCTACGAATTAGGAAAAATGGCAAAAAGTAAAATCAATTTTTAAATTTCTACTGCCCTGTCACAAGGCGTTGCGATTTTTTACGTTGGTAATGATGTGTCATTATCGCAGCCTGTTCGTCACAAATGACACTAAAAAAATCACGTGACACTCGATTGTTATCTAATCAAACGAAACATTTCCCATGCGGATCTTGCTCACTGAATAATCAGCTGCTGACAGGATTTTAAAGAGTGCAGCCTACGCACTGTGAGTCAAGTGCAACGTACGAAGCTGAGAACATTTAAATTATTCTTCTTACAGGGGAATTGCACAGTTAAGAGCGGAAGTGAATGTTATGTTTTTTCGGGCTGTTTTCTTGAAAAAGTTTTATTTCTGTGCAGACAATAAAAACATGAAAATTTAAAAAAGTCAAAAATAAATTAATTCGATAAAAGTGGTAAAATTAAATTTTGAATGTATGCTGTTCTCTTCTACATGCACTCGCTCGACAACACAATGTTTATCGAATATAGAGGAATATTTTGAGGAAATAGGTCTTATTTTAATTTATTTTTTCTTTTTTTAAATTCCGCTTGTCATCTCATTCTCATGATTTGAATAACTTTTTGTTCTATTTTGAAGGGTGCTCAGATCAGAACTATTTAACTTTATGGAATTTTTTGAATCTTTTATATAAATGCTACTTTAACGGACCAAATTTTAATTGGAAGGAGCTTATAACGTGTAAAAATAAAAATATAAAATAAAGAATTTTCGATTTATTTATGTCAAGGCTCTTTTTGAACCTTTCAATAATTTTTATGCTATTGCTGTTAAAGTTCAAGACTTTTTACCTAAAACTCATAACAAATTCAAGGGACTTGGTACCTTTAGATCTATTGTTTATATTTAAAGGTTTTACATGTTTATCTTACTAGGAAATTAGGATTACTTGGAAACTATCAAAAAGCATAATTTTCGCTCGAAAAGCGAAAAGAAATTCAAAAGTTGAGGAGAAAATAAAAGTTCTCAATCGATTTTTAAAATGTAGTCTTTTGATGTTTTAACACATTGTCTGGAAGTTTCAGCGCATTCAATATTATGATTTTTTCAAAATTTGAGAGCTTCCTTACTATAATAATATTGATCAAATTGTTTGAAAATAAGCTAAAGGCCGAAAAATCGATGTTTTTATTGATTTTTTTTCCATTTGATTGGTACCAAATTTCCTTTTTTCAAACTATAACGAGTTGATTATTAAAATGATTATGAAACACTTGCTTTGATAAAAAAAAAACTGCAGGGGTTCTACGTTTTTATTAATTTATATTCATTGCAAATGGTCTGAAAGTCCATCTAATCACCAAACATTCACAGGAAACAAAGCTTCCAGGAGCTTTCGTACAAATTAAGTCTTAGTTCAACCTTGAAAAATGTTTATGTTTAAAATAACGCAGCCAAAGCCAGGCGTAAAAGAGAGAAAAATAAAAGACTCGTGTTACCAAACCAATGTTTGATATGCAGGAAAATAGACAAGTTTGACAATTGTAGAAATTCTTATTTCATCATGTTTCTTGCTTTTCCCATGCACAAAGGAATGAATTGGATTGTTTCGTTTATTACCTAATCGTGGTTACGAAATTAAGGAAAGCCTTCACATTCAGACGATCTGCTACCAAACTTTCAACCCAAGCAACTGGCATAACAAATGAAATAACCATTTACTGTAACCTAACGTATTATATGTATCGTGCAAAGAATCATCAAAATTTCATTTATGTTCTCATTAAAAAAAATGATTTTAGGACCAAAAGAGGAAAAAGAAGAACTTCTCTTTTTTTGCAACGAGTGCAACCTTTTTTTTTTTTTTCTTCTGTAAGATATAAATAATTTCTTCTATTCTGATTACAAATTTCAATAATAATAAATAGAATATCTGAGACCTTAACTTGTTGACAATCACAAGATTTTGGGGGTAATATTGAAGTTTGCGGTGTTTTACTCAGGTGGAAAGTTACAAAACTATTCCTATTTATTAATGTTCAATGTTTTTCATTTTAAATAGGCATCAGTATTTATTCTTTTATCTTATTTAATTTGGAGATGAAATATTTTCAGTATTTCATTATTGTTAAAATGTAATGTTGTTGTTATTGTTATTATTTTTTCTATTATTATACGTGCGAAATTATACATTTGAAAAACAATTTTGGACAAATGTACATTTACTATTCCATTTAGCTTGAAGCTTCAATACTTTTTACCGTGAAATGTTAATTCTGAGTGAGGTACGAAAAAAGGTGACCTGTAATTACCGCCTGGACTATCGTTTCACTGTCCACCGTGTAGTTGTACCGTTTAGTTTTTTTTTTTTTTTAAATATGCAATGCTTTTTTTTCTATTTTATTTTATTTTTATTTACTTTTTGGCTCTAAGACTAGCTGTGAACAAATACTTACTTGCATCTGAAGGTGTAGAAAACATTATTCGGATTTTAATTATTGTTAATCTTTCACTACGCAATTGCAGTGAATCCGTTCGCTGATAATCCGACTATATAATGTCCGCATTCGTTATACGTGAGCCAGCTTCTATTCCCTTCCTCTGGTATTCGCTCTTATGCAATCTGCAAGCGCCAGGTGCTGACAACCATGATATGCAGGACCCCATTGAAGTGGTACTTTCGCGGCGAGCCCCCGCTTTTATTGTGATTCCCTGAATATTTGCTCAAGTTGGCCGCTGACCTATTTAGCTCTTTTTTAATCTGCAGACATGAAAAAGAGGAAGGAAAGCTAATGATGCCTTGCTCCGAGCGTTGTGTCGGGATTTTGCGCGAAAGAAAGATGTTTTGTTTTTTAATTATTTCTGGTAGGGTGGACGGAGATTTTGATTAAGCTTTTTGAGGATGGAATTACTTTCTGCTGTGATTTTGGAATCATCTGCTCAATGTGACTTAGTCGCTTGTTAATTTACGTTTTTAATAGTTTTCAGCCTCTGGAAACATTTAGAATAAACAAGGAATGCAAAACTTTACAACCTGCAATGTCTGCTATATTTAGATAATAGATTGACGACGATATAAATAATATGAACAGTTTTCCCCCATTTTATTTTATTTTTTTTAAATGTACTCAAGTTTTTGCTTCACAAAAAAAGTGTACTTTCAGAGCACTAAAAAACGGTTTGGCCAACATTAATGTTTCAACAAAGCACAAAGTGTAAGACTATGTTCTAATGTTAAAAGTGTTTATTTGAATGCGATTCCCGTTTTCAAAGTCATTGCGTCCATTTTATCACTCATTTGATAAGTTTTTGGCGCTTTTTTAAATCCATTAATTGTTCATTTATGATCATTTTTACTTATTTATTTATTAGTTCAATTTATGATTCTATAATGATATTCTTCGCAAGAACATTTTTGTGTAATTATAACATTGAGTATTCTTTGGATAAAAGCAAACAATTTTTTTCACTTCCAATTGTTTGATTCTATCCTTTAACCCTAGTTCTGTATTACAATTTGCTGCCCTTTCCGTTTTAATTAGTACTCTACCGATCGAATGCAAATATAAGAGCTAAATTACTTTATAATGGCCTCTAAATTAATCCTTTTATCTGAATAGGCGGTCTTGCCGCATTCGTAACAAAAAACAACCGAATGAAATTGTAACTGCTTACAATGAACATTTTCCTCATTATGATCACTTATCAGTCGTTACAAGGTTTATCTTCCTTATCCTCACCCTGTCCCCTTTTTTTCCCTCCTCGTGATTTTTCTGTTCCTTTTATTTTTGAGATGGAAAAATCAAACATATACCTACATAGTTTTTTTCTGTTCTTTTATTTTTGAGATGGAAAAAGCAAACATAGTTTTTATCTGTTCTTTTTATTTTTGAGATGGAAAAAAGCAAAATTTGTACATATACCTACACATTTTCTCACTGACGTAGACCATAATTCCCCAAAATGACATTTACGAAATATTTGCAATTATACGGTATTCTACAATACCTCGCACTCTCTGTCTATTTCTTAAGTTTACGTACATACCACGTTTAATTTCGCGTTTAGTACCTTTTATATTAAATTCGCCATTGCATTTTCTTTTCTCGTGCACGTGTTACTATATTATAGCATATAGTTTTATTATTTCATGAAATAACTATGTGTTTAACCATTTCACACGTTATTTCTGAATTTAAATATTTCATGAAATAATTAGTCATTTTATGGTATAACGGATTCAACGTTTTAATGAATACTTACATACCAAGTTATCGTTGTAATAACACTCATAACAAACATACTGTTATGAAGCTGTAAGTAACCACCTCTAAGCCAGGGCCAGGGCAGAAACGTGCAATACACCACCAGCTCGTTTATGCCATCCATGGACTGCAGTTTCGTGCTTATTATGCACTCATCAGCATGGAATAGGAATTAATCGAGCTGGACTCAAAAATCTGCAGTCCATGGGTGGAATAAACGAGCTAGTAGTGTATTGCATGCTGTTATGAGCCTGCAGGAAAACTACTTTAAATATTAAAAAATCGGTAACGGACGCATCAGTTGTTGTGCAAAACGGACTCCTAACAAGGACTCCAAATATATAAGATTGCATGAGCTATATGAAGAACCGGGACTCAACTACTACAAAAGTATAACGGAATTAAATTTTGAAGATTTCCAGAAACAATATTTAAAATTTATTTATTTATTTTATTTTATTCCTTTCTTTCTTTCTGTATTTTATTTTTATCTATTTATTTACATATTTATTTATTTTGTTTAGTATTTGACGTATCTCATAAGTAAGATCCATAACTGAGCAAAAAAAAATGCACAAATATTGTTAATATTTGTGCAATAGTGTTTAATATTTGTACATAATTGTTTATTATTATTATTATATATTGTTTGAAATAATAATAATAATTAACAATATTTAAAATTTATTTATTTATTATATTTTATTTTCTCCCTTTCTTTCTTTCTGTATTATATTTATTTTATTTTAATTCATTTATTTACATATTTATTTATCTTGTTTGGTACCTGACTTATCTCATAAGATACATCAACGGCGGATACAAGGGAGTCGCGATGGGGGCGATCGCCCCTCCCTTGAGGGTCTCTTCTCCAGCAGTTTTTAGATTTTGAAGTTCAAAAAAGGCAATTTTAGTTGATCTTTGATGATATTAAAGGAAAGGGTGGGGATTCAGGGCTCGGATCTGGAAATTTTTCGAAAAAGAAGACCAAAACATTTGCAATCAACATGTGTTAACAAGGATGCATGGCCAAAAAAATGAGCAAGTAAGAAAAAAAAATCAATCGCCCCTCCCTTGGAACATTTCTGGATCCGCCCTTGAGATGCATCCGTTACTAAGCCGAAAAATATTACACAGAAAATTGTTTTTGGAAATCTTGGTTGCGTTTTTACTTTATCAAAATCTAATTGTGTTTCTTAGAAGCAGAGGCTCTCCAAGTTCATCAGACAGTCCATGCACTCAGACCATGATTAAACAAATTCGGAGTCTTTGTAGGGTAGTTGGTGCCGACAATTGGACGCGTCTATTAAAATGAAGTAATCCGATTTTAAATTTCAGCTTTTTTTTTTTCATTGTCCTCTAACCTTTAAAAATAAAAGTTCAAGCCCTTCTTCCAGAATTTCATGCCTTTCCATCAGGTTGTCTACCCTCAAGAGTTTATTGCTTACTTATGTTACATTGAATGCGTCTAGTCGGCTCTTCTTTGACTCATTGTACTTCTACTCTCGATTATTTTCGGAGGATTCCGGCGCTTGTCTACTGCATGTGTCATTGCTGTTGGCTGCCTAACTTGCATGCCTCTATAATTGATCAACTTTAATTACAGTGTCGCCATTATGTGTTCGACAAAGAATGGAGCATTTTATTTGTGAACTTGAAAACAGGGAATGTTGCGAAGCAAATCAAAACCTACATATCGTATCGTCCCCCCCCCCCCTCTTTTTTAAATTTTCATTTAAAGAATAATTGTACATGTATTTTTTTCCCTTGTAGTTTTTTTTAAATTCGAATTAAAATTCAAACAGCTGGAATAATTACAAATTATTCATTTTCCCTAAACTGCCAAAAAAAAAAAAAAATACTAAAACCGAAGTGAACACGTTTGTAGTAATGTAGATATTGTGGTGAAAATTCATGAGCCTGTTACGGGTGTTATGACTATATAACCATTTTGAATTTTTGTAGAAAGTAACATTCTTTTCAAACTAAAAATGGTTAATGATAAGGAAAGTTTTGTATTTCGTCCAAAATATTTTGAAGGTTGTCCTTGCATTTTTTTATTTTATAACGGTACTGTCTTGAATGACATACATTTCAGAATGTTCTTATGATACAATTTTTACAACCTTATGTATTGTACCTAACTTTCCACCTATTTTAATTTTTAGCAATATTTAACAAACACAAAACTTTCTCTAATTTCAAGCAATTGTAATGCAATGCTTTCGAAGTCATGATGTTAATTTTTCATTTCTTCTACCAAACTTTTCTTCCTTTTTTTTCCATTTCATTTTTTTATTTCTGTATTTTTATTACGATTATTATTATTATTTTGAAAACAAATATGATAAAAAAAATTAAACATTTTGAAACATATGTTAATATGCGTATGACATAGTTTTCAAACAAATGTAAATTGTTTAGTAAAGATCAAATCTCCTCAAAAACATTTATGGAAGCATTTGTTTTGCGAAAAGCATAATCTTCAATTATTTCTGTAGTTTACTTACTAGTTTTCTGAGTTGTATTCGCTATTATTTTTTGAAAATAATTTTGAGGTTTTAGTAAATATACAACTGGAAAAATATTGTCTCAAAATTAATAAAACTGTATTCAAGGAATTTCGGCATGAAAAAAACAAACAAACGTGAAGAAGCAGAAAAGCAATTACTTTAAAATATTTCGAAATTTCACATTGAAGAAATAAATAGTTAATTTCCGTTATGTTTGCAATCTTAAAATAAATACGGAAAGAAAAAAACTGAAACAAAAATAATAGAAGGAGCTGAAGAATGAAACATAATTGAATCAGTCCCAATATAAATGGTTTCTCTCGCATTTGAAAAGCATTCGAAGAAAGTAAATACGTTTGTCAAAATAGTTAAAACTCGTTTAAACTGCAGCTTTACTAGAAAGAGGAGGGAAAATATTATCATAACAGTTTTGGCAGCATTTCCGTTTGATTGTAAAAACGGCGGCTTCGCTCCTGTTTCCTCCAAAATCAGAACTATAAACAAAGTGTACTAAAAGAATTGATGACTGAAAACAGACAGCGCGAATCTTTATGCTAGTTAAGGCCTTCGCTATCGCTCTTTCTAGATTTAGCTCCTTGGCTACACCTACTGCTTGGCTTGCTGTCTGGTTGCCCTTATCCCTTTACGAGATTTCCTGGCAATAGATTTTTTAGTCTACCTAACCGTCTGAGGCGAGATGTTAGCAAGGTTTTTTTTCTACTTATTCCTGCTTCTGAAGGTTTACTTCTTGAATAGATGTTAATTTATTATGCATTTCACCTTTTAAGATCTCATATATAGTTACATTTCATCTGAAAATTGGAAAAGGTTTTGCATTTATCCCCTTTTTCTATTGATTTCCCACAATATTTCATTTTTTATGTTTAACTGCAGCAACGAAATACTTGTTTTAATTTGAATTAAATATTGTGTAGGAAAACGTCATCGTTTGAAAACTAATCAAAGAAATTTTATTCAATCGACTGACTTTTTAGCGATGTGATAAAAATGATTCAAAAAAATTAATTTCAGAAAAAAAATATCTCTTATGTTATTTATAATTTGAACATAAAATGATGCATTTTGTGTTTGATTGTCCTTTTTACTTCCAACAAAACGCTCTTTACTTGGAGGAACGACTGAAGGAGATTTCTTCTTCCTTTTTTCCCATGTGTGATCCAAGCAGAGGAGTTTATTTTTCAAGGCTTGAAAATATTCCTTGAATTTTTTTTTATGATTGAAATTCATTATAGAGGAGTGAAATATACGAAAGTAGTAAACATCAAGGAAATAATCAGTTCCATAAAAAAAAATGATTAAGAAAAAAAACTTTGGTAGTATGTTGAGGAAGATAGCTAAGACAGAAAAAAAAATGTACTAGCTTCATTTTTAGCATTTAGAATGCTTGACCATTATTTATTTAAGCAAATAACTTTACATTCAATTGTAATAATTTAACAATACCAATAATTTCTTTTCCCTCCACGATGCTAAGTTTTGAAATTTCGAAAATGAAAGCACGCTTGGCTTAATTTTTGAGGCGGATTTCCGATTTTCAATGCATGGAATGCATTTGTAGTAGAGGCGTTAAAAATATTCTGAATGTATTTCAGTGAATCAAAATGAATAATTCATCTCTTTTTGCAAAGCTGGGGGTTTTTTCTTTTTGCTTTGGGACATTTTTCTAAATTCTGCACACACTGAAACAAGTTTTCACTATTGCTACAAACACGTAGTTTCCAAAATAGGCCAAGCAGAATTCAGTCAAGGTTTTTCTCTCTTTCTCCCTCACCCCCAATGACAGATAGGAATTTTGTACATTATTTTCTGTACAATTTGCACAGTTAGCTGTGTAATCAGGTTTATCATGGGGTCACAATGCTAGTTCCGCTGATTCGACGGTTTCTGACTGCACCAGTGGAGCGAAACTTAGAGATTTCCCAGTTTTAATTTCTGTAAGTTTCAAAAACAGTGTGTATTTTCTTACATTTCGGCAATATTTCTAGTTAAAAAAAGTCTTTGAAAAAAAAAAAAAAAAAACCCGCTAAAAGTGCATTTCAAACAAAACTAGGATTTTTTATAGGTATTTAAGTAATTTGTGAGCTCTCCTGAAAATTTTGTAGTGAAGCTATAGTATTTTTAGTAATCAATGCAAATCACAAATGGGTACCTTTGAGACTAAAGGTGACTGAAAAAATCGCACTTAAAACATTGATACTTTTATACTTCACAAATTTGCGCCGAAGAAGAGATTCCTTGTAACTCCGACACAGATGAATTCAATTTTCCGTGTAAATGCTTTCTCACTGAATTTCATTGGTTAAGTATGAGTTTAAATATCAATACTCTTTCATTTGTAAGTCATGTCTTGTTTGACTTAAATTTCTCTACTTATACAACGTTTCTCCAATTTACGCGTCACAACGCTTTTAACTAATTTATGATTCACTAGCTTATTACCCGGCGTTGCCCGGTATTGCATTGTGTTTAACTTATTTCATGCTAAATTGAAATAGGTGAGCCTTAAATTGATAATTCATTGTTAATCGTAATCTTTGTCGGAAAATACTCATATTTAAATGCGTTAAATTTTATCCATTTGTATGCTTAATGGCTTATCTTCATTACTCTATCTATTCAAAATTGAAAGAAAATGGCCATTTTTAGGCAAAAAATTTGAATTTTGAGCTTTTTGGATTTTTTTAAAATTTCAAAACCCGCCTATGTGAATTCTAAGGCATCAAAGAACCTCTGCCAAGTTTGATGAAAAACCGACGAAAACTGAATTTGTATAAGGAACAAATATGCAAATATACAAACATTTTTATATACATTCATCCATTTTTATGTATATAGATAATAAATACCATTTCCTCGTCTCCAAGAAAACTTATTCTCAAATCAAGCCATTTTGCCATCTACACATTATTTTCCTCCTGAGTGTGAATATACTGTTCCTAAAGGCGCGGCTAGTCACCCGTAAACATCATTCAATAAACTTCGGTACCTTTTTATTGCTGTTTTTTTTTTTTTTTTTCATTACTAGGTTTAATGGTTTATTATTATTATTTTTTTTAATTTTTCGGCCACCTACCTCGGCGAAATAACCAATGATAAAAACTTAGCAATTAAAGTGCCGACCGAAAAGGTATTTTAATGAGTTTTATTTCTTTCTTCCATACGCTGAAAAAATTGCATAGCTGCGCGACTCACAGTTGCTTTTAGATCTTGCATCGATGCCCAACAATCACAGAATAATTGTATGGCAGATTTATTATTTGCCAAACGTTTAAAAAGCAAGCCACCCACCTTCTGCTTGCTTCACCCCCCCCCCCTCTAATGTATTAGTTGAAGCCTTAATGAAATATTTGCTTGTGAATATGTTGTCGGTTTATGCCGACAGTAATTTCGTGTAGAGTTCTGTTGCATTTCCCGCAGCGTTTACTTTCTGGAGGAAGGAAGAAAAAAAAAGTTAATTCATGTGTGTATCTCATGCGTTACCGATGCGCGGTGCCTTTTATTTTATTTTTATTATTATTTTTTTTATTTTTGGTGGTAATCTCTTATTGCATTTTGTGTTTGAACTGGTACGCTTTCAAAGTTAGTTAAGTTGGTACAAGTACCTGTTCTTATTTGTTGTTTTGGTCACTTTTCATTCTCCAGTTTTTACCGTCTGAAAAAGAGGAAAAGAAAAAAAACCATCGTTGTGCTTTGTTAAGAAAATGCAAACATTTGTAACCACGCTTTTTTTTTTTTTAATTTCCCTCAAATAAACCTTGAAGCAATGTTACAACTCTTATGTTGTTCCAGTTGCCACTGTTGTACTTTTTTTTTTTTCAGGTCTGATCCTAACTGTTTTCCAAAATCTTTCAAAAAGTAAATGCTAAAAAGTAGACTGCTTGGAAACTTTATTAAACTCAAACATCACCCTCACTCTATTCATATTTAAAATTACTTGTATGCTGGCTAACTTTTAACAGCTACTCAAATATTGCTATTGAAATACTTACAATGTGAAAATATTTCATAAGCCGCTGTAACAAACTCATATAAAAAATGTGAGTAAACAAAGTTCATCACTGTGTGCCTGATTTTTGAAAAACGCAAAATAGTTTTCGTGGTACAAAAACGGAAATAAAAGTGATATTACTTGTATTTTACAAATGCAGTCGAACCCGCTTAATGGAATAGTCATTTTTCCACGAAAAATATTCTAATTAGCGGGATATTCCATTATCCGGGATGAAAATAATGCATTTCAATGGTTTGGTACTTTGAAAATATATTACATTAAGCGGAATATTCCATTATCCAGGATGAAATTAATGCGTTTCAATGGTTTGGTGCATTGAAAATGTATTACATTAAGCGGGATATTCCTTTAACCCATTAATGCCTAGCTTCCCTTTTTAGGGACGGTCCAAAAAAGGGTCTGAATTTCCCCAAAATGAACATTTCAACCAAATAATAGTGTTCAATTAGTACCTTGGTATTGTTTCAATCCGTTATTAACAGATTGCAGCACATAACCATTGTAAAGTGCGTTTCTGTAGCAGTTTTAATATGATCTTTATCAAAAATGACATCGTTCACCATCTCAAGAAAAAAAAACTAAGTTTTCAAAGTTATTCCCAGCTTCCCAGTTTATGTTAATTGCTGATTTTATTTCTTCTTATAAAATGTCTTTTTAAATATTATATCGTAGGCAGAAAAAAATTTTAGTCAAAAAAGTATGTACCCTTTGGGTTCTATCGTAACTTTTAAGGGACGATTTTTCTTTTCTCAATAAAATATTTTTTACATAATATTTTTTTTAATTATTTTTCCTGTCCATTAAACAGTTTGTAACCAGTATACAAAATATCTTTGGAAAAAAAATGTCAGGCATTAATGGGTTAAGTGATGATCTAATAAGCGGGCTCGACTACATCAGTTAATGCAGTTTGTGTTGAGGAAAATGCAATCTGGTTAATTCCAACGGAATAAAAGTTGTTCGTTTTAAATTTGAAATAATTGAATTTTTAATAATAATTTTTCTCTTGTAGGTCAAAGGTGGCTGGAAGAATCAGCATTCCGCATTTTATTAATAATGCATCACCCAACGTTACTACTGGTATTATACGCTTCTGTCATCTTCAGGATAGCAGGTGAGTAATTTTATTATTCCAGAGTCTAAAAATTACGCTAGTATTCTTTTTATACATTTGGTGAAATGCCTAGTGATTTAACCCTACACTGCATAGCGTTGCCAATTGGCTACATGGACTATTTTTCCTTATGACCATGCATTATGCAACTCAAGCATAAAAAGCAAGTATTTGGTATCTTTAAAGCAAATATAGCCATTAATCCTCAAAATTATTTTTTTTTAATGTTTTCCAATGTTTTCTTATTACACTAAAAAACACATATATTTCTTTCAAAGAACAAAAAATCATGCAGTGTAGGGTTAATCTCTAAACTGGACCAGTGGCCGGAAGTAGCGCACTACAAGTAGCGAAACTACTGTAGTAGCTACATTTTTTAGTAGTTTGTAGTGTAGCGCACTACTTTTTAAAAAAAGTAGAGTAGTGAGTAGCGCGATACAAAAAAATAGTAGTTTGTAGCGATTTCTGGAAACTACTTTTAAATTAAAAAATAAATAAATAAATGAAAAAAATGAGAAAAAAAAGAAAAAAGGAAAAAAACAAGGTTTTTCTTGTGGCGAATATTCGTGAAAATTGTAAAAATATCTAAAAAAGGACAAATTTTAGCAAAAAAAAAGGAACAAAAAGTAAAAGTATCAAATAAATTCAAAGACAATTCCTATTTCTATTCCATATTCGAATGAGGCATTTTTTTATTCTAAACCACTTTTCGAATTTTTCGGTCGATCTTCAAACGGTGTATTCTTGTTATTTATTTATTTTTTAAAAAGTAGCGAAGTAGCAACTACATTTCAAAAGTAGTGTAGCTGTAGTTAACTACATTTATAAGAAAGTAGTTGTAGTTGTAGTTCGCTACGAAAAATATGTAGTTTTTCCAACCACTGAACTGGACCTTCATTGTTTGGAAAATGTGATATAAAGTAGTCCGGACTAAATGAGCGCTGGAACCGCTCATTTTCGAAAATTCAAAATAGCATTAAAAATTGAAGCATTTACTACGTGACATTAAAATGTTTTAGTCGATATGCTTTAATGTTTAACAAAAGAAAAAATTGGGAGGTCTTTTGTTTTTCGGCTTCAGTTTTTTTTACGGTTTGAATAAAAAGTATTGCAGCAACCCAGCTAATGACACTCTAACTTGTGATCGAACATAAAATTTTATAATCGAAAAAAAAAATGTTTTTTTTTTTTTTGTCAAACCAAAGTTTCGTTAATCCTTCTTCATATTCTGCACTTTGCGGTCATCTTCTATTTTATCTCTATTGTTATTCTTTTATTTTTCTTTGCTTTCTGGTTCCCCTCCCCCCCTTTTTCCCCCTTCACTTTTTCAAGATTATTTTTCTTTCTTTTCCCGTTTTCTCTGCTATTTTAACCCTCTCGGCACCCTGGACCTCATATGAGGCTCCTACTTTTGAACTCAATTTTGGAAGAAGTAAACACTTAAAATGATTTTTTTTTTCACTTAGGAGCCTCATATGTGATCTACATGAATAGGTGGAGTCACTGACGGAAAAAAAATCACTTTAAGTGTTTACTTCTTCCAAAATTGAGTTCAAAAGTAGGAGCCTCATATGAGGTCCAGGGTGCCGAGAGGGTTAAGTTGCATAGAAGGAAATTACTGTTGCCAATTTTTGTAAGAAAAAAGCTATTAAAACTTTTTAAAACATTATTCTTTATCTCCTATACTTGCTCTGTCGAATGTGGGTGGAACTGAGGGATTCGTTGCCAAAAATTTAAATGAATAATTAAAATAATGAAGTTATAGTTTTGTTAATGAAGTTGAAAAATTCATTTCAAGGCAAATCCAAAGAAAGCATATATTTGGATTTTGGATATTTGAAATTTTTCAAATAATACGACTTTTTCTGATTCATGCTATCAGTTTAAAATTGTTTTCAAAAAGTGTTTATTAAAAGCTTTTTTTCACTATAAACATGTTTGCTACCTTTTCAAAAACTTCTTTGAAGATTCTTTTTCTCGTTTTTTCTTAACTTTTTAAACAGAATGGAACAAAATTAATGTTCCCTATTCACCTCAGAAAAAAACTTTTTGAAACTTCTTTTTTTCTTACAAAGTGTTTAATCATTGGTCAGATGACCCTATTCTGCAGAAACTTACGAACCAAGCGCTGGGACCTTTTAGCGGAGGAGGCGAGGTGGGGAAAATACTGATTATACGCACGTTTTCGCTACTGGAACATACGAACAAGGAGGGAGCGAATCTGTAACGCTCTTCTCGAAGGTTATCGCTCGTCTCTCCCCAGCACATTAATTACCTTGTAGCGCCTATTTAAACGAAAGAGTAAAAAAGAAACTGCCAAAAAAAAAGCCCCTCACGTCTGAGCTTGTAGGCATAAAGAAACGAACATCTCAAAAAGATCTAGAAGAGAGGGCTGCTCCGAAAAAGGGAAAAAGAAGTGCCACAAAGCCCGCGGCACGCGTAGGGCACGCGATAGTCTTTTTTATTTCTTTGTGGAGTTTTTCTTTTCTTTTTTTTTTTTTTATTTCAACCCTCCCTTGCCTATATTCTCTTACTATCCCCGCGCGTCTGCCAGCTGTCGCGATGCTGAAGTCAGTCAGGTAGGCTGATGGTGATGATGATGGCCATATGGACTACGGGGGCCTTTCCCGTTCTCCTTCTGTTCTCTTCGCTCTCCGTAGAGGTTACTGGAGCTGTTTTTATCTTGAGATGACGTTTTCTTCACTGATGCGGTTCATAAACACCTCTTATCGACTTGATATTATGCTTTTTGCGCTCGTATTATTTTGATATGATATAGGAAAAGTTGTTTGAATGTGTTAGTTATTGCGTGTCTGAGTTTCGAATCAAGCGGCCATTAACGTTTTTTAAAATTTATTTAATTATTCATTCATTTATTATTATTTTATTTTATTGATGCGATATCTGGCAGTTTAACAGTTAATTTTATCATCCTTTTGCGCTGACAAATCTTTGCTATTGGTTAAATAGTTTTGATATGAAATAGCTTTTGGCCTCTCAATTAGTTCAATGATTTCTTAATGCCTTCCTCATTTATTAAAACCTTTTGAAAAATGCTTATATAAAATATATTATTTTTTTTATATACGTATATAAAGAAAAAGAATATAGAATGAGAGTTTAAGCATTGGTTATAAACAAGTATCTTGATAACATTCGACAGGCATACGTCGAAATGTGTCACTCTTTATTTTCTCTTGTGGGAAATACAAATTTGTATCTCTTTTTATAAGCTTTTTTTTTTTTTTTTTTAACTTCATAGAAGCATCAAAGTAATGCTAATGAAAAAATGTTCTTCATTTTAAAAATTATCTTACTCTTTCATCCTTTAAGAACCATGGGACAAATCTGTCCCCCTGAGCTCAAAATATATTTTATGAAATATTGAATACAAGTAATTTTTTCCCATGTTGTTGGAAAAATTAATTTTAATATTGCCCGACATAGAAAAATAATAATTATTATTATTTAAAAAAATGTCCTGTTATTTTATTTTCAAACTATCGCAAATAAAATACATCCATTGAAAACATCGTATTATAATGCTTCTACTTCATTCAAGATTACTTTTCACTTGAAGGTTAAATGTAAGTAATGGCATTAATTATTCACATATTTCTGGAGTTGCATAGTAGCTAACCAACTCTTGGAAAACTTGTACTTTTGCATCTCTAATAGACATTATCGACTCATATATCTCATCCTTTAATACAAAATCTACTGAACTCATTCTTACAAAACTTGACATACATGTTATTTGCATCGCCATTCAAAACTTTAATGTATCAAAAATATCCGTAATCTACTGTAAAGCTTATAGTCCTCAAACGGTTTATATTAATTGGTATAGAGCAATTCCACCGTTATAGAGGTAATTATCAAACTTTTAACACTTACAATTTGCTTTGATAAAAAAATCTGGATGTTTTTCTCTTGTATAATTTGGTGTTATTTATGCTATCCTACATTTTGGATAACATAAATAACACTAAATTATGTTTTAAATTTGACTGTTACATCCTTAACGGTGGAATTTCCCTGTATCAATTTATTTACGTCTTAAGCATCTGTATATATACTTCTTTAGTATTCTTGTGTGCTATATTTAGTATATTTCATTTAATTACATGACTTGGATGCCTCGTAGCTTAAAAAGCTAGCCATGCCCTTTTCAAAGTAACACTCGCTACCCATTTATCTACTGCGTACTTAAAATTTATTCTACTTCAGATTCCCCCTTCTGCGACATTGTCAAAAAAATCCATGCAGCCTTTAAAAAAGTCTTCTCTCTATTTCTACCTCTCTCTCTCTTTCTGCTGCTTAGTTTAGTTACGTTGTGAAAAAAAGAGCGAAAAAAATATAAGGGTTTGAAATTGAATCTGATTCCCCCGTCCCTTTTCCTTTTCCTCTGTCATCCCCTCTTAATATCTTCCCCTACTTACCAGAAATGGAGTTTTTTTCTCCTCCTTGCTGCAGTCTAGAAGGGAAAGAAGACATTTTTGCTTTTTTTGCCTCAGCTCAACACTGTTACTTAAGTGTTTTTTTTTTTTTTTTCTTTCTTTCTCTGTCTCCTTCCCTCTCTGTCATGTGTATAACATTTATTTTATCACCCCCCCTCTCCTCTCAAGATTTTCGCTACTGGAGTTATATATTTCTCTTGTATTAAATTATATCAAGGGCTATATTTGATATGAATTGCTTTCGAAGTTTTATGGAAACTCTTAAATTACTTTGTCTGCATTTTATTTTTGGAACACTATATTATTTATGTTAAGTTAGCGTTTTCACGTGGCCGACATGTTATTTGACAGGATTTTTTTTTTTTTTAATGTCTAATGTAGTTGGGTTTTTTCAAATAATTTTTAGTGAAATAAAATTTGAAAGATTTTGCTTTTAAAATATTGCAGAAATATCGACTTATTTATTAGGAAATAAATTGTTACATTAAATTTTTCTTAAAACAAAATTCACCAACCAAGAAATTTCAATTTTAATTTTCCAATTATTTAATGTATTATCTTAAACGTTTTCTCTGATGATACAACATAATTACAATAGCATCTTTTATGAAACAGTCACTATTGTTTCTTAAAAGATTTTCCGTGGTAAGAAAAAACATTCTGTATAATTTTAAATTGTCTTTAATAGTTTCAAGCTAAAACTCTCACGATACGGTTTTAACCGATTGGACTAATTTTTTCATTGAAATCAGTGAAAGTATACAATTTTATTTGAAGTTCGAGCATATTAATTTAAACATTGTTAAAAATTTACTGAAATATATTAGACAAAATTTTGAGCAAATTGATGTTATGAGCATTTGATTTCGCTACTGTAAGGTGATGGACATTTTAGAGCTAAAATGTTATGTTAATGAAGAGTGCATAATAAGCACGAAACTGCAGTCCATAGATCGAAATAACCGAGTTGGTGGTGTATTGCATGTGCTTAGCCCTTTTCGTTTTTATTAGTTTTCAACCATTAAATTTCACAATCTTTTTAATTTTTGTCTCAATTAAATTTACCGATAAATGCGTACGATTCGTGGAATTTGCGCTTTCTGTTTACAACTCTTTCAATCACTGAATCCTCAATGGCCTCATACAGATGTTCGAGATTTAAATCTGCCCCACGTAATAGCGTAGGGAGGAAGGGGGAATACCCAAAGTATTTAAGAGTTTAAGAAAATTTTAAATACTATATTCCGAAATGTTCCCCTAGTATATCATAAATTAAATCAATAGATTTTCAAACAACATATAGCGCAATATTGTCGTGAGGGCGTGGTTACATATGCGTCAAAGGCAAATTTCGCAAGAAATGTATCCCTAATTTATATTTCGTTTACTGTATATCAGCTAATTGAACTTTCATTACTAGAAATAAATGAGTTTTTTCTAAAATTACATGAACTTCACATTCACGCACAATATAATAGAAGTTGTTGCTATTATTATTATTGGGGAGGGGGTACAGCTTACCGCCCCGGGTCACAACCGTGTTAAGAAAGCTACTGGAATCATAGAAATGTTTTTAATTTTGATTTGTCATGCAAAAAAAAAACTGAATATTTTTCATTTTCTACCTGGAGAGTTCTCGAGAACTCATGGCTCGAAAATCGAGTCCCCCCATGAGTTTTATCAATCTCCACGTTTGATCCCCGGCAGCAAAGGGCATATACCACCGATGTAATGGATTGCGCAGAAAGATGCGTTTCATTTCCGGTCGGGGCGCGTACAGATGTCGCGTGCCGCCGCATGTGCCCCCCCGGAAGGAAAGGGGCCCGCGTCTCTGGAAACACTAGATTTCCGACGTCTGCGTCGGATTGCTCCTCGCCCCCTTTGAAGCCGTCTGCCAGCGACTGTTTGTCGTGACATTATCCTTTTCTTCGACCTGGCGGATACGCGAGATCTTACTGTCGCCCGCTATGTCCTCTGCAGAGCGACATCTGAGGCTCTGACGGATTCCGTTAATCAACGCGTGGAATTGAAGAATCTTCGGATGAGATTGCAAATGAGACGGCAGAAGCCGGTTGAAAATGGAGTTTGGTCATTGTCAGTTTAAGGTTCCACTTTTTGAAATGTGCAATATCGGATTCCATTAATCAACGCGTGGAATTGAAGAATCTTCGGATGAGATTGCAAGTGAGACGGCAGAAGCCGGTTGAAAATGGAGTTTGGTCATTGTCAGTTTGAGGTTCCACTTTTTGAAATGTGGAATATCGGATTCCGTTACGTAGAATTTAAGAATATGATGAGAATTCTCATTTCACTCGGAAATTGTTTTAAATTGTTATGCCCCTAAATTCTCACAGAGTTTGAGGTTCTGTTTTTTAGAAAGTGCAAATAGATTGCTTTGTTGATCAGCGCATCAAATTAAGAATTGTGCAATGATCTGATAAGTTATCATTTCAGGTACGAAATCAGAACTGTTGAAAAATGTATTTTCTTGATTTGTACGCAGTTTGAGGTTCTGAACTTGAAAAAAGTGTTTCTTTAATCAGTGTATCGAATTGAGAAGCAATCAGATGAGACCCTCATTGAAGATTCGAAAGCAGAAGCTGTTTAGAAACATATTTTGAGGTTACTTTTAAAAATGCAAAAGTTATCAACGTATCAAATTAAAGATCTAAACGCTAAAACGCCTGTTAATTGTCAGTTATTTCATTCAAGGGAGGTTATTAAATATGTAGTATCGATAAATTGGTTTTAAAAATAATAATTAAAAAAACTAAATGCTAAAAAATTTCGTTTCATTTTAACGGTTGTAATATATCTTTCTCAAATTATTTTTTCCCCAAGGGAGCGTAAACGAAACGAAACTAATGCAAAGTGAGAACGCGAAGTTTAATTACTGAACTGAGAAGAAGGGAATCAATTCTTGTTTTAAGCTTTGGATTATTATCAACAGGAAAAGCAGAAAGAAAAGTATAGCAGTCATTTTCTTGAAGATATTTTACCAATGTTATTAAATGAGAGGTGTGGCAATAGATATTGCTATTAAAAGCACTGTGGGAAGATTTAAGTCTGCACTGTAAAAAATGAATATTGTTTATACAGTATAATAGTTAGTTTTTTGATAATAAACTGTAAAAGTTTCTAATTTTACAGTAATAAACTGTAAAATTGCTAATTTTACAGCACTGAACTGTAAAATTGCTGAATTTACAGTTTATTACCGTGCATTTCACAGTTTTAAACTGGAACCTCGGTTCCAGTATTATACTGTTGTTTCTGCAGTATAATATTGCTAAATTTTACGGCAATAAACTAAAATTTCTAACTTTACAATAATTAAACTAAAATTGCTAGTTTTACAGTTTATTACTGTGCATTTTAGTTTTAAATTGGAACTTCGGCTGCCAGTATTATACTGTAAAAACAACAGTTCCTTTTTTGCAGTGCACATAAAAACACAATAGAATCATATAAAAAACATTCCCAGTGGGGATGGTCAGAAACTGAAAGAACTCAAATGTTTTATGTTATTGCGCTTCAATAATTCAAATTCAGATATTTGATAAAAATAAGCGTTAAATTCTCTAGAATAACATCATAAAATGATAAATATTTTTTTGCATTATACTTTCATTTAACTTCCATAAGGTATTGTTTAGCTTCTTAATCTCTTTTGCCGGGAAAAAGGTGAGTATTTCCTTTTTTGCAGTGTGAGGAACATTAATAAACTTCAACGTGTATAAAGGGGCACAAGACCCTTGAAAGGAGACGCTATTTCTTTTGGGTATAAAAATGACATTGTGAAAAAAAAAAAAAATAAAAAAAAATCGCTCATTAAAAAGAAACATTCAATAGTCGAATTTCTTCAGGTTATGAATATGTTCATTTTCTTGGGGATAGGGGATTTGAGTGCGGATTGTGTGATATCCTCCCTCTGCTTGAATCCGTCGGTTTCCGGTTGAAGATGCATCACCGGGGAATATGACGCCGGCTTATGCCGACTTCCGACTGGTCACGCAATGTCATTTGTCCCCTCCCCAGTTCCTGCACATGGATATCAGCTGGGAGAGGGCGAAATTCCCCAACTGCTCTTTGTTGCATCTCGCTCATGTGGATTTCCAACTCTTATTTCCAAACCGGACGAGAATAATTAATTTTAAAATGTTGATGTCCCGAAACTCCACTATTTTATTTATTTATTTTTATTAGGCGACAAGTAGTAATGAACATTGGCATACTACTTCTTTCCAGGGCCTGATTACTGAATAGGCCAACTAGGCCGTGGCCTAGCGCCCCCAAATGGCTAAAATTGTTTCTAGTTAGTTGCTAAAATTGTTTTATCCACTGCCTAAACTTGCAAAGTCGGAGTACAGGGGCCCCAAAGAAGTATTTGGCCTAGGGCCCAGTAATATCTTAATCGGGCCCTGCTTCCTTAGTTAATCCAAGTTTCCTTTAAAAAAAATCACTATTGTTACCTTTGTAAAGTTGACAGTTCGATTGTATAATAAAAATACTTGATGTAGGAATTTTAACTATTTTCGATTTGATTTGAATGATATGAATGAGTATTACCCAGAATTTATTTTTTTTTTTTGATTGCACAACTGTTGATATATCAATAAATTGTCGTCACCAACACCCAGCTGCCTTTAATTCGTCTTCAATGTATTTATTAATTTACAAAAGTTCAAATACTATGTAAGGTCCCCAATTTTATTTAAAAAGGAAATAAAAACGGTAATTCCGAGCGAACTTAAATTTTAAGAAAATGAAGAAAACGTATAAGTAAAAACATCTATTTGTTTGCAAACTGAAATTTAACCCTTCACTGCACGGTGTGCCAGATCTGGCACAAACCAAATAAACCCTCATATATTCCTATGATTTTTAAATGCAGTTAAACTGAGCTTTGTGCCCCTTCTGGAACATTGCTATAACAGTTTAGTGTGATTTTTATGCACTAGTCTAGGTATTACAGTTCTTGCTTTTTTAAAAAAAAGGGTCTGCATTTCCGTTAGAAGTGTGCTTAGTCATTATTTCCTTTGTTCCAAAAATGTTTAAATACACTTAGTGGAAAGTTTGTTTATACCACTAATGACACAAAAACATTGTAGATTATTACACTTATCGGTATACAAAGCATATGTTATGTGCTTTGTGCCATATATAGAACAAACGATTAAAACATCATTTTTGGTGCACATTTTTAAGATTAATTTTTTTCTTCATTTTTCCTGAACTCAGGGCTATTTAAAAAGTAACAAATGATTTTTTTCATGAAAATATAAAAAATCGTGCAGTGAAGGGTTAAATGCAGATCGAAACTATTGTTGTGCTTATTCAACTGCATACGGTTTCAGATGCGTTTTGTATTTATACCTTCGAGATCAAACGTCATAATAAAGGGTAGAGGGGGGGGGAGAGCCGCGCATTTATCCGGGAGCTTAGTAATGCCGGACAATGGCAAGAACAAGGACAAACCATCCATCGTGAGGATCCCACCTGCTTGCCTTCTCTGGCAGTTCGGAGATCGTGTGCTTGTCTGTCCTCGGGCAGGTATATCGAATAAAGAACTGTACGTGCATGCGGTGGACATTGTGTTTCCCTGCATCTGTAATTGCCCCGGGTCTGTTTATTGTGTCACAGAAAAAAAATGTGTAAAAAAATAAACGGTGATCTATGTCCCTGTTTACTGCTGTTGCAGCCTGGGACCAAGCCCACCTTCGTGGATGTGCGAACTGTGCGTATTTCTGTGCTAAAAACCGCTGTCTTATTGTGCAGTCATTATATCATTTTTTTACTGCAAAAAATGAGTGTTGTTTTTAGTAATAATACAGATCATTTTATGGTAATAAATTGTAAAAATGGCTAATTTTACCGTAATAAACTGTAAAATTGTTAATTTTACAGTTTATTACCGTGCATTTTAGTTTTAAACAAGAACCTCTGCTGCCAGTATTATACTGTTGTTTTTACGGTATCATACTGCTAAATTTTACGGCAATGAACTGTAAATTTTCTAACTTTACAGTAAGAAACTGTAAAATTGCTAGTTTTACAGTTTATTACTGCGTATTTTACAGTTTTAAATCGGAACCTCGGCTGCCAGTATTATACTGTAAAAACAATAGCTCATTTTTTGCAGTGTATTATTATTTTAATGAGCTAATTGGTAGTTTCTTCTCGAGGAAGGTTAAATGTTTGAAAAAGGTATTTTTAGTGGCCTGGGTGTGATTTGTCGGACTCTGGGTCTGAGTGTTCTCCAAAGCTCCTCACATTCCTCATCAGCATGTATTGCCGAAACATGACTAAGCTTCAAGTCAATTGAGCTTTGTGAAAGAAAAGCGTGTTCAAATAATAATCTTAAAACGGTCGAACTGTGATGTTTTTTGTTACAAAGCAATTTTAGAAGAATATTGTATTTTTTAATTTTTTATCTTTTTTTCATCGTTATAATCCCTGTAAAAATGGTTTAAAAGCGATGAAAAGAAAGTAAATGAATGAAGATTTTAATGATTTTCATTTATTTTCTGATTATACATGTTTCTGCGTCAGTTAATTCATTGAAAAAAGTTTTGTAAAAAAGAGAGAAAAATCGTCTGTTGTGTTTTGGCGTGATGCAAATTTAATCATACAGTAGCTCAAATGATTCATTATTTTTCTATATCTTTTAAATTATAACGTCATTTGCTTTGATTACCAAATTTTAAAATCAAAACTAAGAAGTGCCATCAATGTTATTCGATTTTATTTCAAAACAAACTACCGAAACAGCAAATAGAGCAATTTTGCAGTCGCACACACACACGCTAAAAGAAAGCAAAAGAACTAATGATGATGTATGGGAAGCTATTAATAGGGGGGGGGGGGCTTAATATGATCCAAATTTAACTAAGCAGTAATTCAAAATCTGAGAAACATAATTAGAGGCTTTTACTGAATAATAATAATAATAATAGCAATTAACTAAAATAATCATAAAGGCGCAATATGTAAATAGATTAATCATAGCAAATTGGACACAACATGCCAAATCGTTAATCAAGTCAGTCCCGTTTTTTCCCAAAACAAGCAGTGCCGAAGCAGCAAATGAAGCAATTTTCCAGTAAAGATCACACACGCAAAAAAAAAGGACAAATAATAATCTATAGGAGGCTGCTAACGGGTAGGCCACGCGTGCACAACATGCAAGACGCGTGCCGTACCACCATCACCTGGCAACAGCTTCTCACCTGGAGAGGAAGATAAGACGGCCAGTTGGCGATGCAGGGGAAGAAAAAAGAAAAAAAAAAGAGAGAAGGGGGATAAACACGGCATAACGACAGCTGCCCGAAGCCAAGGGGGCAAGGAAAGGAGCTATTTTCTTTCTCGTTCCGTCCCCCCTTTTGCAGAGAGAGACAATATATAATAGGGTGCACGTGGGGGCACGTGCTGTTGCCTTCCCCCCTTTTCGTGCACGACCTTTTTGAGACCTTTGGCTGCCGGTCGCGTTGACCCGAGAGCCGCGGTCATCAGGAATAAGAAAGAGCGATCGGGGCACAATTGACTTCCCCATACTTACATCGTAAACAAATATCGTATGTGCGATGGTCGCGATATTCACGCATGCCAGGGCATTTGCGATTTCTTTTTTTTTTTTTTTTTCTCTCTCTGATCTGCATTGAATGAGGTCGAAGATTGCGATTGCGTTTCAATAGTATGTCATTTTTTACAAAAGCCAAGTGCTACAAGAGCATTTTTTAATGTATCCGAGGAGATATCGATAAGAACGAGTAAATTATTCAATAACGAGAAAGAGAGGAAGACCTAGGAAAAGATGGATTGATAATATTGAAGGAGATTTGAAACAAATGTAGATAATTAATTTGAAAAAAAATATGACTTTGCTGTATGGAAAATGGAGTTTTCTAATGGTGGAGAACGAAGGCTGTAGTTCCTCTAAAGAAGAGAAGAGTTACTGTTGTTATAATTGTGTCAATTAATTTTTAAAGGTTGAAAACTTATTGATGTGCTCGATTGTGCCCAGTAATTCACAAAAGTATACTGGCTAGAATTCCTCTTCTAGAAACGGGTAGGGAAAATCATGTTATTGGTTTTTCAGTAACCCAACATGCATTAAATTGAACATATTCACTTTTCCATTCTTTAAAATTTTGCAATGATTCGGAGCAATCATTCAAATTCGATATTGTTTCAGACACGCTTTTAATTGTCTTACTTATGTTTGGGTGAGTACCCACTGCCTACATTCACTTACTCCTTAGAAGTTGATAACCAAAACTACGCTTAAACAAAATGTTCAATCATCTTGTGATTTTATTCATCCAGTATCCATCACGTGACATATTCAAGCAGTCTGTTGGCATTCTTTACCTACCTCACAGCCGATTCGACATACCTAACATGGTCTGCAGTGTTTAGTTTTCAAGAAGCAATCGATCGCTTTCCGTTTTTGAGTAAATAGAGAAATGATCAGAAAAATACCTCTCGACTCTTTCCAGCATCTTACATAGTGACCAATTGTGTTTACTCTGCCAGTAAGCGTAGATGCGTGAGAAGCGTAGGCGGTGCAGCAGACCAAAGGTTAGTGACTCGGTCTCCGTATCAATGGAAAGGAAATGCAGTGTTTCCTATTTCCTCTCGAATTGCCTGGCTCTCTACCTGCCTACATCAATGGTGGACACCTGCTCGGATAGCCACCAGTCCTGCAGGAGCTCTTCTCTGCAGTGCCCAAACAGCCTGCTACCGGAATTCCAACCTGTAAATCGGTTTTTAGAGCAACACCCTGAAGACTGCCTCGTACTAGGGGGCAGCTCTTCCACTTCTTCTCTTGAATTGCGCTGTTAGCTGTAAGCGATATCTGTTACAACGATGAATCTTTCAAAAGCGGTAACGCTTTGGGGGTCTTGTGAATTCGTATGGTTACACCGTCTGCGTTTAGGCTAAAGTCATTAGGTGCAGTATTCCAGTTTTAAAGTAATGTCAATTTGAGTATTTGAATGGTTCCATGGTTATTTGAATGGGTTGAGTATTTGAATGGTATTTGAATGGTTATGCTTGAATGGTTATGAAAAATAATAAAATCATTTTATAGACCTTTAAATCCTACAGAAGGTTCGCTGATGTAATTTTTAAATTGTGTATAGATGCCTTATTTAGTGAAATATCTACTTTGTAAAGGTAATTCACGGTTGTTGTCAGTTTTTATTTTTTGTGGACTACATGACTTTTGCTTGAACACCGAAGATAAATTGTCAATCACTCTTCATTTGAACGATATTCTTTGCAATTTTGAACCGCTGTAAAAATGTTTTTCTGGATTACGATTTTTATTCCCGATTCCCTTTTCCAAAATCCTTTCAGCACTTTAATTTCAAATATCGTTCGGTAAAAAGACGCAAATCATTTCATTTTCCCATCTTTTTTCGCCTTGCGTTTTTCTCTTTGTTTTGTTTAAAATGTTGAACTCCTTCCTACCCAATCAAAATACGTTCACTGCTCCCTCCTTAAAACCCCTGTAGTGGTATTTTAATTTTTGAACAAATCTGTACTTTTCTTATAAAAATATTAAAATTGTTATGAATTAATTAAAAGCAATACTGTAGTTAGAGGGGGGATTTCATTAGAAAGGTTTTGCAATTCATTGTTGTATAGCAACACATTTTAGATCTACTGTTACCATATCTTGCCATAAACCAAATAAGATCATTTTCACCATTTATTATAGTCGTCACCCAATTTTTAACTTTGGCACTCACAGCCCTTTACTTCTAGGTGCCGTTCTTTCTTTCAGCCCCCCCCCCCTTTTTTTCATTCATGCTGTACATATTACTGCAGCTTTAGATGTTATTGCTGATAAATGAAGCCAAGTAATGTCTGAAATTCTAGAAGCTTTTTTTTTCTGAGCTTAAAAAAGTTCGTGACGCAGACGAAAAAAATCCTAAATTATCCTGCATTGTTAGAAGTTAAAACAAAGAGAAGGAAAAGAGAAAGATAAATAAATTATAGCGAGGGAGGGTGGAGTCAGTACTTACGTTTTTATTTGGATAACTAAATTGGGAATACGTTTGCTGAAAGCTGCGGAAAATTTGCGCAACTTCCGAACATTCATAAGAGAAGTCTTAACATTAAAAAGCTCGTCGGAAGATATCCACAAGCTGAATCGGTGGCTATCCATTTGGAAATCCTCTGCAGAATGGACATTGAGTTTAATAGTTCTGTCGTTGGCTTTCTTTTGTTCCATTTTATACTCTGATTGAAATAATTTACTGGTGATTTTTAAAATGAAAAAAAAAGAGGAGTTTTTTCAATTAAGTACTTTCGAGGTTCCCATTGGATATACATGTTTGCACTATTCCATAACCTTTTATTCATTAAGTTCCAAGCAAACTGATTTCGTAATGTGCAGCAAAGCATGGACAGGTGCTTCATTGTTGTACTGCTTGACATAATTCTGGTAATCCTGTTGCTTTGGAGGCAGGTTGCTTCACCTTCGATCCTGTCATGAAAAATTCGAAGTTACTGCTGATGTTTATATACAGGGTGTCCACTCCTATCGTGGACCAATAGCTAATTTCTAAACCGTTAGAAATAAGCATATAGTTCATTTAGGAAAAAATCTCCAAATTACGAAAGGAATTTTGGGTCCATTCAATGTTTTGCAAAAAATCAAATTTTGAAAGAGTTACGAAATTTAAATTTTTATACAACCCCCCAGTCCTATCAATCATAGTTAGTAAAACATTCTTGACACTGTAACGTTTAAAACTAAAAAAAATCACTGTTCTACCACAAAAATTGACCGAGTTATGACGTTTTGAAAAATCAAGATTTTGCATTATTTCATGACGTCATCGAGAGATCGCTCCACCGAAAAATTTAAATTTCGTAACTCTTTCAAAATTTGATTTTTTGAAAAACATTGAATAGACCCAAAATTCCTTTCGTAATTTGGAGATTTTTTCCTGAATGAACTATATGCTTATCTCTAACGGTTTAGAAATTAGCTATTGGTCCACGATAGGAGTGGACACCCATATAATACTTAAAATAATATCTTTGATGCTACTGCCGTTTAGAAACATACTTTTTACTTCATTCAGAAACAATTTTTCATTGGCAATTGTATAATTCAACTTCGCAGAGATGGCCTATGACTCCTCCTTTTTTCAGGATTGTCCATTTTTAGGAAGGGGTGATACGCAGATGAAAATTGAGGAATGGGATTCACAATTGATGGGGGAATTTGAATGGGTAGAAATTCTACCTATTTTAAGGAATGGACTCGTTTTCTCATTTGATTGACACCGGCCATCTCGTCGCAGTTGAATTATAACGAACTTTTTTTTCTTCGGGAAAGGGGAGATGGACATTTTAAAAGGGCATTGTATCGCTTCACTAGCCCCGATTTTCTCTCTTTATTTGAAACACCTGCTCCTCTTCTAGAATCGTCCGCATCGTAAAATACATTTCATCTAAAGCTCTATTAACATTATTATGGTTTTATTTTTGATTAGAACCTTGTTTCTGATGCCCATTTAAGCTGCTTATTTTTATTTGCTGTTTCTTATGAGACGTTTGTGAGACGTTGTAATGTGTTTTAAATGATTGATTAAAATTAAGTTTCAATTTTTTTTTCTTTTCTTTTTGAGAAAACGATTTTGTCTGCTATTTGAGTTTATTTTTTAAAAACTGATATTTAACTGTAAAAAGTAAACATTAGTAAAAAATAATTAGTATTTGAACTAATCTTGAACTGTAATAGTAGTTAATGTTACTGTCAAATATCTATCCTGTTTGCTATACTGAAGATGTAAAATGAATAGGATTACATTTTAAAATACGAGCTTGTATCGATAATGTTTGAATATTGGTGTACATTGTTTGAATGTTTTTCGCACCTTTCTTTCTTTTAAATGTTTTTATTGCATTATTCCTGGTTAAATACCATGAGAATCGTCTTGACTATTACCAAACAATTCTCAGCAAGTTATGCTCTTGTTCAGCACAAAATAATTCAATGCGACATTTAATTTAAATATAAAACCCTTTCTTCTACAATATAAAGTAAATTATTTTGACTTTAAAAATGATTCTGCGTGTTTTTTTTTTTTTTTTTAATCTCTAATTAAAAACCAGAGTTTCTATTGGTGTTGTATCCTCCAGAGAAGGATAATTTGCATTTAATATTCATAGTATTTTTCCGGTATGGTGATTGAGCCATGTTTAAAAACGTAAATAGTGTACTGTGCTTTTGAACACATATGCTGCATTTAAAAAACTTGTCATCTGTCAAAGTGTGCTGATGGGATATTTCTGTTTCAGGAGCATGTTCGTCTCGTTCGACGCCGAGGCCGAGACCGCCCCCTCAGCCCACGATGAGGCCGAACATCACATTCCAAACGTACGCCTGCTCAGACGCATATGCGAAATGGTATTGTCTGAACGGAGCTACGTGTTTCTCTGTCAAGATAGGAGAATCCATCTTGTACAATTGCGAGTGAGTTTCTCTCTTTCTCTATTTATCTATCTATATCGGCCTGTGTGTATGTATGTATATACAAAAACAAAATGAACAGATGTGAAAACAAAAAGTAAACAGTAAAAAAGTATATAAAGAATCAAGCAACTCGCCCTTAACCGAAAATCGCACAAAGCAGCAATAAATATGATAAGAAACATAAGTTGTGTAAAAAATCAAAAATTAAGTACCAAACCACCATTATTTTTTGATTCTTTACAGTAGTAAATATATATATATATATACGATCAAGCCTGCTTAATGGAATAGCCATTTTGCCACAATTTTTTTTTTTTTTAAATAAGCGGGATATTCCATTATCTGGGATAAAATAATACATTGCAACAGTTATACACTTAAAATGTATTATATTAAAGGGGATATTCTTTTGACCAATATTCTACTAAGCGGGCTGCACTATATATATATTATATATATATATATATATATATATATATATATATATGATAATACAAACAAATAGTAAAAATGAAATAGAAAATGGCACATTAGGAGAAGTGAAATGAGAAAGGCTCTGGATTCAACCTTTCTCCTTTCACTTCTCCTAATGTGCCACTTTCTATTTCATTTTTACTATTTGTTTATATTATTATATACTTGGCTTTTTAGTTTAGCTACTTTGCTCATGTATGGGCTTTTGGTGTGGTCTCTTCGTCTTTCTTCTTACAATTCTGATATTTTATATATATATATATATATATGTGTGTGTGTGTGTGTGTATATATATATATATATATATATATATATATATATATATATATATATATATGTACACATACACAATTTAAACTCTTAGAAATCGAGCCACTCTCTTTAAACCTATATATTTATGTGTACAAAGTGTGCTAAGTTAAAGCCAAAATGCACAAAAAGTAACTCTGCAAAAAAAAAAAAAATTGAAATGTCCTATCCTATTCACTGACGCCGTCTAGGGCACTACAAGGGAAAGGTTGCCCTTCCCCCTTCTTTTCAGAACCTTTCGTTTTAAGCCATATTACTAATCTTTAATGTTTATATGTATGAATGTTTGAACTGTTGTGATTCCCCACCCCTTTCGAAATAAATTCTGATTATGCTAGTAATTTTTCGTATGTGTTTTGGTTCCACATTGATCTCATTGTGTGTTTCTATTTTAGATGTGCAGATGGCTTTGTGGGCCAAAGATGTGAATATAAAGATCTAGAAGGATCTTACTTAGGTATGTATTTAAAAAAAAAAAAAATATTTTTTAATTTTTTCTTTCTCTGCTCTAAAACTTAGAAAATTTAAATGTTACATTTTTTTTTATTGATCAATTAAAGTTTTCTGCAAAACATACCTTATGTTTTTCTTTTATACTTAAAGTCTCTCTAAAATGTGATAGTAAAATTAAAACAAATTGCAATTTAAAACTTATTTTTCTTCTTCAATTTTCTTACTTCATGCTTAATTTTACGTTTTTTTTTTTTTTTCCACTATCATATTAAGCATAGTTTTTTAAAATAAATCGCTGAAATGATGAAGGAGAATAATGATTGTATTTTTAAAATAAAATGATAAATATAACAAATATTCTGTTGTATAGATATTTGATTGTATTCTAAAACGTTTTTACACACACTGTGACAAATTTGCAAACTGTGTTGTCCTCATTTCTACGAATGTGTACTTATACGTTTATATTTTATTTCAGCATCCAGACAGCAAGTGATGATTGAAACTGCAAGTATTGCAGGAGGAGTCACTCTTTTAATCATCATTTTAGTGATTATATCTGTAGCTGTTTATGTGCATTATAAGTAAGTTTAAGCACATCTTATTTTAGCCTTAGCTAATAATTATATATATATATATATATATACTTGTTAATCAAATATAATTTACTGCATGGAATATTTTCTGAATGTTGAATTTCTTGCTATTGAATTTTCCCAAACAATTGTACGTTTTTGGGACTTTAATAATGCATTAAAAGTTCTTAAAGATCCTAATGTGACATTTTTTGATATTTTTAACAGTGGGAAAATTTATTTTATCACCACACAGAATAAATCTTAAAATGTGTGCATGTGCAATTAAACACTTATGAAAGAAAAATCATCTTTTAAAGAAATTAATAGATTTATACCTTTTGATTCCTTTAATTTTATCTTAAATTTCTAACTTTTTGTTTAAGATATCATTTTGAAAAAACTGTTTCATTCACCATTGACTAATAGCTTTGCTTTGAAAAATAAAGAGCAAGTTTTCATAAAATATTGTTGTGCATAGCTTAAAAAAAGTTATTTCAAACTTGGATACATTTCAAATCTTTGTGTGATAGTTAAAGAAATTGACTATATCTATTTATTAGTAAGAAAATCCCTAATTATGTTTTCTTTCGCTCTTCTTTCAGGAAAAAGCGGAAAGAACAAATGCATCCAGTAACTCCTGTGTCACATGCATATCAGCCTTTCAGTGCCTTCCATGAATCTGATGTAGAGGATGAAAGAATAGTTTCTAGAAACGTAAGCTAAATTTTTTTTTCTAATACCCTTAGTTATCTGAAAGTTAGAAGCAAAAATTGTGGTGCTGCTTAAAGTTTTTAGTTCAGAATATTCCTTGTTGTTTAGTTTCGATTATCACTGAATTATTCCAAATTTTATCGCTTTCAAAACTATTTGTTTTGTAACTTCAACAAACAAAAGAGGTCCCCCCCCCCCCCCCAAAAAAAAAAAACTTGCAAAAGCAATGCAAAAGTTCTCAAAATAATTTAGAACTGGAGAATGTAACTGGGATGCAGCTATTTGGTGACATTTTTCACCAAAATAGTTATTTAAATGTTTATCAAATGTTTTCGATATAATTATAATTATTTTAACATCCTGAATATTTCACTAGTTTTAACCTGGTTGTTTCACTACAGTTCATTTACGCTTTCTGAATTTCATGTTATTAATTGAAGGGTTTAGAGAATGAAGGGGCTATGTTACATTTTTTGAAAATGCACCCTGGACACTGAATGGTACGCAATGGATACAGATAGGCAAATAAATTTTGGTACATCAAAAAGTAGACGTCATTCGACCAACTTTATGTGCTCATTTAACGACAAACCAGAAGACAAAAAAGCTTGCAACAACTGCAACTGTAAAACTTTGAACTTTAACTACTCGCAATTTCGATTTTGTCACATAACCCCTTCATCTCCCAAGCCCTTAAATTATGTGTACAGTCGACGCTCGATATAACGACCGTCTCCGTCCTACAGAAAACGGTTTTTATAACGAGCGGTCGCTATAAGAGGTAGAACATAGAGTATATTGGGATACAGTTGGGGGTTTTCTCACCGGTCGTTATATTAGGATGGTCTTTATAACGTGTGGTCGTTATAACGGACGACTGTATTAGCAACAAGTTTGAAAGGAATGAAACAAACTTTTCTGGTTGAAGAATAAAAATCCTCTTTAGGTGAAACCAAATTTAGGTTCTATTACTGTATCATTATTTTTTATTGTTTTAATTTTTAATATTGCCTGTATTGGTTGAAATGCCTAAACTGCTTTTTTTTTCCTGAACAGGATCCAGAATCAGGACACGGAGACACTCACAGGGTTGTAGGAGCAACTGTTCACTCTGCTTCTAGCAGAGCAAGGACTTCACTGTGACAGGAGCTTAAAAAAATATTTATGAACTTACATTGATAGCTAGGTTTCAAACTAGCTCTTAGCTTCAAATTTGGAGAGATTTACTTCCTTATAGCCATAGTGCAAAGAAACAGGAATGAACTCCAAGGGAAGTTTGTTTTTTTGGGAACTAACCTAATAGCTAGTCCAAAGAACCGGGCTGTATTGCCCGGAAGTGCAAGGCATGGCAACACAGCCATGGATAACGTCTGGAAGCATGACTTGGAGATTTGATGCATGAGCTTTTTCAAGAACTGCTGAAAGTTTGGTTATCAGATGCACGAAATGTGTTGAAGATAACGTCTTACGACGTGGTTTAGCCGGTACCGTGCTCGTACCATCCTCTTTCGATAACTAGCCTGTTTTTTTTTTTGCTTTGAAGAAGTCTTACACGTTTGTTTGTTTTTGTACATTATAATATTGCAATACGAATTATTGAAATAGTTATTTTCTAAGAAATTGAAGTACATTGTAACTAGTTTTGTGTAGACATTTTTGTTGGATTCTAATTTTATTTTTAATTGAAAATTCAGTGCTTACATTGGCGTATTAATCTTGGCTTCCACCACAAAGATCATCTACTTGGTACATCATTCTGTTATGCCATCTCTATGTCTACACATTTTCTGAACCACAGAACAATGCAGCCATGTCTGTCCACACATGCCTGCAGTCGCTAATAAGAAGTTCTATTTTTTCTATGTGGTGTTATGTGGCAGCTGTTTTACAAGTATTAAAAAAAAAGTTTCGAAGGGTATACGTGTAAAATTTTTCTTCAGGAAATGAATAGTGTGGATAGTAAATATATAATTTTTATACAAAGTTATTCTAATGTATTTTACTTAAGTAAATATTTTTAAATGTTGCTTTGATAAAAATATTTTTATAAATGAAAAATTGTAAGATAGGAAAAGTTACCATTGTTATGAAGAATTCTCGTGGTATTTTTAGTGTGTGGAATTATGTATGATTATACTTTCAACTGAAGGGACGATTTCAGTTGTGTAATGACTAACTACACATATTCCAGTGTTCTGTATTCCTAAAAATCTGAATAATATTGCTCGGGAAACATTCCGGTGTGACTACATGAATGCTAAAAATCCATGAGGTTTGGTTGGCATTTCTTGTTCATGTTTCTCAGGTACTGTTAATATTCCAAATTATTATATTTAAAGTAATTAAATTTTAATATAGGAGGTAAAAGTAAGGTTTTTTCCTGAGTAGATTTTTTACCATTTCGTGTGTTATGAATGCCATTAAGATTGTTTCTATGTCTGGTCTCTGCTCTTTGAGTTAAATAGTATCAGCAATTTCAGAGTCAGACTGAGCCAATAGATTTTTAGTAGTACTTTAGTTCAAAATGTAAAGCTCATTGAAAAAAAAAAAATGAAAATTCAATTTTATAATTTAAAGGTAATTTAACATTGTTGATTGAATAGATAGCATGCTATTTTTTTTGAAGATTTATCTAACTGCTTTTCTTTATTATGTTACACTAAACTTATTAAATGAAAATACTGCTAGGAAAGTGACAGTAAACTTTTTTTCGCATAGCTGTTGAGATTCACTACAAATTCAAATAAAGTAGGTACTACAAGTTATATATTTTAGTAGTCTGTCTGAAAATACATGTGCCAAAGTAAATATTTTTTGCGCAATAGTTTATTTTATCCCCCCCCCCTATCTTGGTACACTACTGATTGCAATAACTGACTACTTATCAATTGAAACTTGTGTATTTTTTAAAAATTTTTAAGTAGTTCTTTCAAAAGTCATCATTAAATATTAAATGTTTGAGTTGTGAGTATGGAATCTATTACAAACTATAATTTTTTTCAATAACTGACTAAACAAAATAATGTTGGGAATGTTTATTTTGAACTTAAATTTCATTATTAGTTTGTGTTAAAGCTGTCTAAAATGTTACATATTTTGAATATTATGCTTAGAAAGTGCATACAAAAGTTAATGTATCTTCAGAAACTTTGCTTCAGTTAATTAACTGCAACCTCCTGTATTAAAATATTAATTTCAACTCTTGTATTTACTAGCATCTGAATATTTTCCTTGATTTTCCATTTGGTAGCTAAATGTTCTTTTTATGCAGCTTGTGTTTTTTCAATAGTATTATTTAATGCTTAATGCATTTTTATTCTAATGAAGGTTGAGAAATATTTTTAAATAATTATTTTCTCCTTCTTTGGAATTTATAAATAGAGCAGCTGTTTTTCTGTACGTGTACTAGGTTGTTTGCATGTCGTATCTTTTTTTTTTTATCATTATTAATTGGGGTAACAGTATTAGTTCAGGCTAAAATATTTTGTTAGATATCTTCATATTTCATGAGAAAAAGCTGGTACTTGATTTCACAAGGAAAAAAAAAATACCCCAACTTTATTTAAATGTTTCTTCCCATTTTCGCTTACCTATTTTCATTTATTTTTTAGTGAAAATATGCATTTTCAATTTGGACATGCATGTCATGCATGGTTTACTGTATTGGTTTTTAAAACCTATATTTTAGCAGAATTTCCAGGGGTGCCCATCCCCCCAAGCTCAATGGCGCAAATTCCCCCTCATAATTTTTCACAACCCTATTGTTTTTTATTTTTGTCCCTCTTTTTTATTTTATTTATTTTATGAACAATTTTTTTATTTTTTAAATATTTATTTTTTAAACATTATTTTTTTTAAATATTTTTATTTATTTTTTAAATTATAATTTTTTTTAGATATATTATCAATTTTTTAAAAGTATTGAGTATGCGCAGAATAGAATCGCTTTTTGTCTCTTTCAGACTTCCAGATATTCCAAGCACACACACACACTAAATAAATAAACAAATAAATAAAAAATAATAATAAAGAAAAATAATTGAAATTAAAAAAATAAATTAATGAATAACTTTCATTTAAAAAAATCAGTGAATAATTTAAATTAAAAAATAATAAATAATTTAAATAAATAAGTTTTAAAAATCCCCCCTAAAAATTTTGATGTTGCAACTTGCGCCATAATCCCCCCCCCCCCCTGTGGGCACCCCTGATAATTTCTAATATGTTTATTATGTAGATAATGTATATAAGACAAGAGTAAAATTATGCTAGTTCATCTGGCATCTTGTTTTTTTTTTCTTGGGAGAACAAAAAACACAGTTAACGTTTTTCAATGGTGTATGCACTTTAGATAAAAATTTATGGTGCAAAACTTGATAAGTAAATACATGCATTGTTAGCTCATGATCAAAACGGTGTTTTGTAAATCGAATGATTTTAATGAATTATTTGTTGATTGCTCACAGTTTATTAATTTATATTGTACATAAGAATTATAGGTATAAAAATAATTAAATATAGTGTTTTTTGTTCTTCCTGAAAAATATAATGTTTTTCTTGCACTGTATGTAATATAGTCGGTGCAGTTTCTGAAATGTGTACTTTGTAATGGCAGAAGACTGATGTCTTAGTTCCTATTTAATAATTTTTTTAAAACTGAATGTGTGCTAAAAGTTTAAGCTCATAATGGCAAGTTTGAGTTTCTTTCCCTCCTCAATTATTAGCTCATTCTAAATTTAAAGTACTTGGACTTTTGATACATTAACCCCTTGCACTGAAAGTTGTCGAGATAATAGTGTATCTATGTATACAAATTTTGCTGTTTTACACATTAGTGTAATTGCATTCCAGATCAGTTTCCTGATCATTTTTTGAAGAATATTACTATTCCTGTTTTTTAAATATGTGTTTAAGTAGCAATGAGCAAAAGTTATGAATTCGCTTTTGTGTTCTGTTGCTTCCTTACACCTTGTAAGAATCCTCAAAATAATATTGTTTAGGTGATAAAAAAGTACAGTAACGATCATTTAATTACAATACATATCTATTTAAAATTATAAACTTTTCGGACTCAAAATGCACCATTTGTAAGCAGATAAAGACAGTATGTGGTTTGTCTTTTCTGTGCAAGGGGTTAATGGAAAATCTGATAAATGTGATAATGAGTTCAAAACTAATTTCTTTAGAATGTCCTTTAAAAAATGCAATCCTCTATAGAATTCAAACGTTGAACCAACTTTGTCATTATAAACACTTGTGCAATTTAAATGACAATAATCGAATCCCAGTTTAACATACAAATGTTTGTGATAAATTATTAATTTATTTTGACAATGTTTGAATCATTATTTGGTTTTTCCCAAAATGGCTTCCTGCGTTAAACTTCGAAATGTTGTTTATTGAAAGTTAAAATGGTCTAAAAAATGAACTTTTTACTTGTGATGTTATTTCTGCAATTTAAATCATCAGTACTACCTGAACTACAGACATTGAAATGAGCTTTGTGCATGCTTGCTTTCGAAATACGTTGGTAGCTCAGCCAAACGGAATAATACTCCTATTCTGTTCATGTGCTATTATGGAATAATCTAGTCGTTTCGCAGTCAGTGGTTTGAATTTGATTAATGTTTTGTAATTCTTACCCATTGACTGTTCTTTTGTATACTTGAAATTAGTTTCATCGCTTGTATTTCTTTGTTACTAATGTTTTATGAAACATGGCTGCATCACGAATGTGGGAACAGCTGTGCATTTTTGGCAGTGCCTTTTCCTCAGAGTTCATCTTCCCTTTTACTCTCTATGTGAATATTTGCATGTGAATTTTGTATATAGCTGTTTTTATGGGTGGATATTTTTCCCTGTGTAATATATGATCTTGAAATACCTCTGAAAAACAAAAGACCAAAGTGTAACTGTATACTTTAATTTAATGCTTAAGTTATAATTATTTCCTAAAAATTGTTGAGTGACTTTCTGAAAACTGAATGTGTGAAAATAAACAATTTGTAAGGATATTTACTTCTTGTTTCACTTTATTTGCTTTACCACATTTTCACCCTGTACAAAGTACATAATATCGCACCCTTGCTACAAAAGTGCCACAACTCAAAAAACTACGTTTTCCAGGAATTGCAAAAAACTGCTCCCGGTCTGACTAGGCACATTTTAGTATTTTTGAATTTGTCAATATGAAGACCAATACATCTCAAACTATGATCGTTAGTTACGCACGTTACTCTACGACGGCTGGACGACGACTCAAGATGTGGCATTTCAGTGGAAGGGGTCCTATGCATCTTGATAACAACAAAACTCCATAACTGCCCTTTGGAGGCTGATTTTTCAATGCAACTTCTGGCTCTTTTGAAAATTGGTAGAGACGTGTAAACTACGTCTAATGACGGTCATAACTCAAAAATTACAATTTTTGAGTTGTGGCACTTTTGTAGCAAATGTGCGATATAATGAGTCATCCCCATAATATAATGAGGGGGGGGGGGGCTAAGCCCCTACCTAAATAGTTGCTCCAAATTTAAGAGAAGAAAAAAAAAACTTATGTACCACACACCAATATCGAAGCCGATACACACATTTGTGCCTTTTGATATCGGTAACAAGCTTCTTTAAATTACTGTGTAATGTTTAAAATAATAAATAAATAAGTAAAATCAAGATAACAGGGTGAATTTATAAAATGGCATATAAGTTAAAAACGGTTAAATTCTTTACATGAAATGGATTGCTCTGAAGGAAAAATAGACGCCAAAAGAGACAAGTTCAAAAAGTGCAATTATATCCTCTCTTTAGTGACGTCGAAGGAAAAACGGGAATCGGTGGATGCCCCCTGAAATATTGAAAATGATTCGGAACTACAGTCTTTAGTTAACTTTTGATAATTTTTGGAAACAGAGAGAAGGTTAATAAGGTAAGGGATTCAGTTTCCTCTCTGGAGAAATGCCCAAAATAGATGTCAAAAATATCAATTTCAAGCAAATTTTAGCTAATGTATGGCGAAAACTGGAACTGTAGTTCCCTCCCAATTTTGTTAAGAATTGAAGTCAAATTTAAAAGGTTAGTGTCAGATAACAAGATACCTAAGCCTAATAAACATAAAATCGTAATTTTTACTAGTCATCTTACCAATTAAAAACAGACATGGAGTCAACTTTTGAAAACTTGAACAGCTCTGAAATTTTGGATTGGATTTTAAATCCATTGTCTTTTTAAGCTGAGACTAGGTTTGACGCTTTACAATTCTTTGATGACGGAGTTCTGTGGTTCTAAAACCGTTGTTCAGTTGGTTACGAGCTATCTTGAGTGAAACTTAATGGACCCTTATTAACAACTGTGGAGAAAAACTTAACCGTTCCTCATCTCATCGTCAACTTACTGCTTGAAACGATTTAGTTTCGTTGTTCTCATAACAAATAGATTGGATATTTGCTTTGAAGGGAATCTGTGCTTAAATCTGATGAGTAGGGATGCACCGATAAGCAAATTGGCCGATTACCGATTACCGATTAATCGGCGAATGAGAATCGGCCGATTAATCGGCAGAGCCGATTAATGTTACGGTTTATTATTTTTAATAATTACCAATTTCACCCTCACTGTTTTTACCCCTTCTAATACAATTCCGATTTTTAGAAATGATTACTTATTTGTTTTTGACAAAAGATTTGTTTTTCTCCATTTTTCCATGTTAAATAATTTCGAAATTTTATCAACTTCCTTTGAATTTTTTAAAATATTTTTGTAAATACAATTACATTAACAAGCTAGACATAATAGTTATTAAAATAAATGGGAGGGGGGGAGCTGTGATGAGCACTTTAACTTAGGGGTGTTCTTAATTTAAATTTATTTTTCAATTATAAGTAGCCATTTAATTAATTCAAGGCTTGTTCTTTGAAAATTAGAGGTAATTTAAAAGCAATAAGCTAAAGAGAAAAATATCGAGACATGAAAAATGTTGCAACATTGTCTATAAGTGTAGATTTATTCAGAATAGGAATATTCAATTATTAAATCATTTATATCAACTGCGAGGCAATTTATTATTATTATTATTTTGTATTTCATTCTTTAAATTATTATTTTTGTTTTTACTCATTACACTTTCGTAAAACGTGTAATTCTTGTGTTTGCAGAAAATTATTTATTTCTTGTTTATAAATTTATCCATCGTAATATTGTGTTCAAAAATCGTTGAATTAATTTTATTTAAAACATGTTTTCCGCCGATGATCGGCAAAATTTGACTGATTATAAATGAAATGAAATATTCATGTTTTTGAATTCCAATTTAAAATTTCAGGAATTTGCAGAGAGTTATCTTTTAATATTCCAATCAGGTTTACGTTTTCTATGAACTATTCCTTTTGTTTTTACTCTGTACACACTTTCATACTGTATGTTATAGTAAGGATTTCAGAAAATTACATTTATTTACTGTTAATAAAACAATTTATTATAGTTTCTTGGAGAAGGTATACTTTAAAAGATAATATAAAAAATTTAAAAAATTCGCCGATTAATCGGCAAGATTTTGCCGATTATTAATAATCGGCAAAGTGGCCGATTATGGCCGATTAATCGGTACTGCCGATTAATCGGTGCATCCCTACTGATGAGCATAAAAGCTGTGACTGAAATCCACCAAGCACAAGCCAACGAATAAATGAGTACTAGCTGCCACAGCAGCTAGATTAGCTTCCTGCGGCATGTTGATGCATAATGTCCCCCCGCCACCCAACTTTTACCTCATTCTGATGTGACATTATTTGATATAATTCAATTTTCATAAGATTTTAAGACATACTACGTACGTAGCCCACTAATGCCCAAGCAGCTAGCTGCGTGGCCCGGCGTTGCACGGGCGCTTCGCGCCTTTAAAGTAGTAAAGAATGTTTCAAAAAAATACTCGCCGCCAAAGCGGCTCGCCAACAGGCACTTCACGTTTTTACTTTTTTCCTGCATCAAAAAAATCATTCGAATTATTGAGATGCTTCGCGCCTTCAAAATGGTGAGGAAAGTTACAGCAAGTTCTGCTCGCTCAAGGGAAAGAAGCAGACATATATACTCAGTTTTTAATATAAGTAGATGGCTTTTCAACAAATGAATGTTTCAAAATATTACAAGTAGCTAGCGATAAAAATATTACGTAAGTGGCCCGCTTATGAGTTTCGTGTTTGATTTAGTTAAGCCTTCATTCCAAATTATCATTGTTAGTACTGTTTCATAGCAACCACGTTTTGCAACAATGGATTTCATATTTAATTATTTATTAGGCTTAATCGCTTTAAATTTGACTACTTATTAATTGATATCTTCGCTAATTAAAATCGTATAATTATATAAATTGAAACTAATGAAGCCTGAAAAATTACCTATCTATCGGTACCTGGTTCGACTTTCAGTTCATTAGCGTTCAGGAGAAAGAAGCGTGACATAGAAAGAAAGATAGTTAGAAAGATACTCAGTTTTCAATATAAGTAGATTAATATTTTATTTATTTATTGTTTTTCAAAGTAAATATCAACGTTCTTAATTCTTCCTCATTCCAATTTTTAAACAACAATGAATTTAAAGTTTACAAATACCTTTGCGCCATAGATGTACAGAAAATAACAACGTTACGAATGCACCATCCATAAGCTCACAACTTTTTTGCATTGATAAAGGCGTTCGTTGTAACGCCGAAACACGTGTCTGCAGTATCCCTGCTCATTTGTGCATTCGTAACGTTGTTATTTTCTGTAAACGATGAATTTATTTAAAAAAGTCTACTCTTTTAAAAACACATCAATGATCTCGTTTATTCCTCTCAATATTTAGTTTTTTGAGCAGAGGGCTTAAGAAAAGTGCGCTTTCAATTATTAATTATTTTTATTGGGTGCGGTGTGACTAATCATTACAATTATATTTTTTTCTACTAGCTTATTACCCGGTGTTGCCCGGGTGCTTATTAACACAACATAGCTCTAAAAATATTATTTGAAATTGGTGAGCCTTAAGGGGTTACAGTATACCTTTCTAACAAATTTTTTAATTTAAGTGAAAAAGTTAATTCTTTGAAATATTTGTTTCTGCACTTGTTTAACAATCAATAATTAATTTTCAAACATAACAAATTTTGAAAACTTTTTTTGAAAATTTGAAAAATGTAAGAAAATTTCAATTTTTTAAAACCTTAAGGCTTTTTTGTTTCTGCACTAATTTCAAAATTTCTTTTTGCGAAATGATCACAAGGATTACCTCAACAAATCTGTGCATTCATTTTCTTATATTTTGATTAGAAAATATTTTGTGACCTTTTATGTAAAAAATTCTCAGAAAATTTTGTTCTTCGAGGTTTAACAAACTTTAAAAAATTTTGTAATTTATGAAACACTTATTCAATGCACAGTTTTGTTAAATATATTATCCTGAGTGCAAAAAATATTGCTTTAAAGTTATATCTTTAATAGAAAAAACTCCTTAGCATTTCCAGTAACATAGATACACTAAAATCTGATCACCGAGAAAAAGCACTTTAAAGTTTGGCTTTTCCATGAGAACACACAGCATGCATGCCCTAAAGTCACTCATAACTTTTTAAATAATTTAGCTAGAACAATGCTATTTTTTTCTGAGTGTTTTAAATAACTTTTACTTTTGAAATAGGCAATAAAAATTTTTTTGGTCTTTTGGTCATTTTTGAGGTACTGTAACCCTTTAAATTTTTAATTTATTGTTAATCGTAATCTTTGTTGGAAAATATTCATATTTAAATGTGTTAATTTTTAACCGACTTCAACAAAGGAGGAAGTTATACAATTCGTTGGAGAATTTTTTTTTTTTTTTTTTGTATGTTGTAAGATTACTCGAAGACGCCTGGACCGATTTCAATAATTCTTTTTTTGTTTGAAAGCTCTTTGCTTCCAATTGGTCCCATCCTCTCGTGGTACTGGTTCGATAACGGGAACCTGCAGAAATCGATCGAAATAGAAATCGGGATCACAGTAATCGTAATAATGACGATTTTGAATGTAAGGCTTCTCTGGATTGACTAATTTCTATGGTCTTTTTACTTCCTTTTACGTAGTAAAGGAAGTATTGTGATCGCGAAAAAAAAATCACTCAAATTTGAGTCTAAATTTTGATTTTGCTCGACCCCGAATGAGTGTTCAGTAGTTTTTTCGACCTGTCAGTACGTGCATATGCACCTACCAACATATAAGCAGCCGAAAAATCCTTTTCAACCACCCCCGAGTTAATTACGACGAGTTTTCCCGTGACGTCTGTATGTACGTGTGTGCGTATGTATGTATGTGGGTCGCATAACTCAAAAACTATATGTCGTAAAAGCTTCTAGCTTGGCATGTAGGCTCTGAGGATAGTCTAGTTGTGCACCTCCCCTTGTGGTTGCATTTGAATGTTCCCAAGGGGGTGTTTTACCTCTTTTGGGGGGTAAATCAGTGTTAATTTCAATGCAGACTCAAGTGATATGAATTAGCACGACCACTTGGCGATATGTCGCCAAGCTTTTGGTCGCCAAGTGTTTGACGCCAACTTGGCGACATATCGCCAAGTTGGCGACAAATTTGGTGAAAAAATTATTTTTTAAATTTCGGTTCAACTTGGCGCTATTGGCGATATTTTGCAAAAATTCACTGAATGATATTAAAATCAGCAATATTTAGAAAATTAGCCATTGTAAAATATCTTTTGCATTGTTTCGTGGCAGATTAGGGGAGTAAATATTTGAATTGTTACCTTGCTCACTCTAAGCACTTTTTAACACTCAAGGCAACTACTAAGAAATTTACACGTAAAAGGAAGTAGTGTGGGGTCCATACCAGATTTTTTATCTTCATGTAATGCTGATAACATTGTTTTGAAATGTCTACTTATATTAAAACTGAAGTATCTTTCTATGTGCTGTTTCTTTCTCCTGAACGTTAATGAACTGAAAGTCGTACTAGGTACCTATAGATTGGTAATTTTTCAGGCTTCATTAATTATTTGTTAATTTAAATAATTATTCGATTTTAATTAACGAAGATATCAATTAATAAGTAGTCAAATTTAAAGCAATTTGTCCTTAGTGATTAAATATGAAATCCATTGTTGCAAAACGTGGTTGAACGCTATGAAACAGTAATAACAATGATAATGAAAATTTTTAATGAAGGCTTAACTAAATCAAACATGAAACTAATTAGCGGGCCGAGTACGTAGAATTTTTTAAAATCTTATGAACCGCGAGAAACTAGTATTGCTTTCAAATATAAATTAGTTGAAAAGTCGTTAATATTTAAATGGCTTTGATTAAACTAGTACACAAATAAATACCAGAGAATAGCAAGGATTAGTTTTTAGTGTCAATCGTTTAAAATTTTAGACACCGTTGATAGTTTCTTCCTTTTGCTTACATAGTTTATTTTATGGAGCATTTACTTAAGAAAATTAGGTGAAGTTTCATAATGGAAAACATTACCCTGTTTCATAAGTACATTTAGTACACTAAAAGGAATAAAATAAAAATATTTTTGAAAAAAAAAATTAAACCGACTTCGGAATTTCAATCGGCAAGTGCTCTAAAAAGAATAAAATAATTTTATTCCCTGAACACCATCAGTTCTACATTTAGACATAACTTTTGCAGTCGGTGCAAAAACTATAGGTAACAAGAAGTTCTGTCAAGAACTAAACGAGCCTACTTTCCCGTACATCGACATCGGTATTCTAGCATCTGATCATTATTCTCTTGATTATGTGATACTGAAAATTATGTCAAATATACCTTTTTAGCGCTTAAAGCTGATTTCTAAAAGCAAAATATACCCCTCTCATCAGATGAAATAGACACGTAAAAAGAAAATAAACGAATAAATAAAGTTTTGTTGCACCTTTTAAAGAATGTAACTGTTACAGTTCTTCCGTAGATAAAATCCTCAATCGTTTTACAAAAAAAAAATAAATAAATAAATAAATAAATAAATAAATAAAAATACAAAGAGAGTACAAGTGAAAAAACACATTTTATCAAAGAAAGAAAAAAAAAGAAAAAAAAAACTCATCCGTTAATAAAATGTCTCGAATTTCATTTTTTATCCGTTGCCAGTTGTTAAATATAAATAAAGAATAAAATGCGCTCGTGAATGAAGAATTTTTGTTACAAAAAAAATCGTCTGCCAAAAGAAAAAAAAAATAAATAAATAAAACAAAACAAATGAATAAACAAACAAAAAATTGTCTGCACAGTCAGTCATTTTTTTTCTGAGCCTGCATTTCCGCCATGTTTGCGGAGACGGAGTCGGATTCAGAGTCCTCACAGAAGATTATTCAGAAAAGTACTTGACAAACATAATTTATCAAAACCATTTTCTTACAAAGTTAGTTTGAAGGAAATCCGACTTTAAGTTCAGGATTAACGTTCAACTTAAATTCCCCGTAGACGCTAATGTTAAATTTTTTTTTCTGAACGGTTCAATATTGAACGAAAAATGGTTCAAATCAAAAAGCGAAATGTGGGAATGAGCCTCTCCGAGATCTTTCAAACAAAAAAAAGTTTATTCCATTCGGACGGTTCACTCAAAAGTTATTAGGTGGGGAAAGGTTGCTTGAACGGTTCAATGTTAAACGAAAAAATGTTCAAATTGAAAATTTAAATACGGTAATAAACTATCCTTTGCTGAGATCCTTCGAACAAAAAAAAAGTTTATTTAAATCGGACTGTTCACTCAAAAGTTATAAGGGGTGACAACTTGCTTAGGCGGTTCAATGTTGAACAAAAAATTGTTCAAATCGGAAATGTAAATAAGGGAATGAAGTATCCTTAAGAAGATCTTTCGAACAAAAAAAAGTTTGTTCAAATCGGACTGTTCACTCAAAAGTTAGCATCGCGGGACAGGTTGTTTGAACGGTTCAAAGTTGAACCAAAAATTGTTCAAATCGAAAAATCATATATGGGAATGAGCTGTACTCGACGAGATCTTTCCAACAAAAAAAAAAGTTTGTCCAAATCGGAATGTTCATTCAAAAGTTGTTGGGGGGGGGGGGGGGCAGACAGACCGACCGACCGACTGACCGACCGACACACAAATTCCCCATCTCAATACCATACTTTCAAATTTTTAATTTTTCGATATTCATTTTATCTTTTTGTTTCTTTTTGGCTTTTTTTTTCGGACTTGGCGATATTTTTTAGATGCATTAAGCCACTTTTAATACATTTTTCGTCTTTCTTTTATTTTCAACGGGAAAGTGGGCTAAAAATGATGTTTAACTACATTTTGCCAACATTTTTCAGAAAAACCATTGAAAATTAAGAGCTGAATATTCGTACTATTACATAAGCAAGTGGTTGTCAATGTAGTGTATGCGAATGCGATTAAAGAACCTGGATTCATTGAAATTTATATTTATGGTTGAATTATAGTTTCGTATGATTCTATTTAGTGTTTTTGCGCCGACTTCAAAACTTATGTTCAAATGTAGTATCGATGGTATTAATTTTTTTTTTTTTTTTTTGCTTTTTAGAGCTTTTGCCGAGTGAAGTTCCGAAGTCGGTTCAATTTTTTTTTTTTCAAAAATATTTTTATTATCAATGTGTATGCTGAAAGGCTTATCTCTATTGCTCTATATATTCAAAATTGAAAGAAAATGGCCATTTTGAGACAAAAAATTTGAATTTTGAGCTGCTTGGATTTTTTTAAAATTTCAAAACCCGCCTATGTGAATTCTAGTGCATCAAGGAATCTATGTGCCAAGTTTGATGAAAATCCGACGAAAACTGGATTTGTATAAGGAACACACATACATACAAATATACATTCATCCATTTTTATGTGGAGAGATTTCAAATTGTCTTCGAAACTTAAAACTAAAAAAATAGTGAAATTTAAACCTGATTAACACAACATGCAATTCTCCGCCAGCTCTTTTGTGCCATCCAGAGGCAGTAGTTTCGTCCTCATTAGGACTCATAAGTCTGGATTAGACAGTAACCGAGCTGGAGGCAAAAATCTGCTTATAAGAGCTAAGTGTGCCAACAAATCCATTTTTTCCCTCAAACTCAAAGCATATGTTAACTAGTTTGTTGATCACAACAAACAATATTTTACTATTATATCATTCAAGCAAGAAATATCATAGTAGCTGACTATAACAGGAAAAATAACTGAGGTTGGCATTTGATATATTAGGCAAGAATTCAAGTGAAACACCATTTCAATCGCTTCGATGCGATCGCAAAATAAATGCTAATGCAACTTAACTTGGTACTGACGTCACTACGGGTGGAGCCAATAAGTGCTCACAAGCAGTTAGCGATCTCCTCTTATTCGCCAAGTAGGCTGAGACGTTTTATCTAGCTCGTTTTTCATAGGCAAACGTCACGCTGACGTCACGATGTTTTTATCAAGAAACGTTCTAATGTAATTCATTTCCAGTAGCGATTGCAATTTGCGATCGCCTGTTTTACTTGAATTCCTGCCTAACTCTCACAAATAAAAAAGAACGTTTGCGATTGCATTGGTGAGTTGCGATCGTCCGTGTCTCACTTGAATCCCGGCCTTATACATCATTGTAAAAAAAAATACCAAAAGTCCCCATCGATCATTTCATTTCATTTCACCCTCCAGGGTCCCCCGTACCTACCAGTTTATTGGTTTAACCGGGATAGGGCCCTGAAGAGCGCTCTGTTCTTAATTTTGAACCAGAACCTAGGGTCGAGCAAACCATAGGCCCTAGCACCCCCAGGGGTATCGTTTCACTTGGAGGACTTTGTGACCACGACATTTTTAACGCCTCCCAGTCACCATTAATCAAGACGGTGGATCTTTGATCGGCTGGGATCGAACCCGGGTCCTTTCGGACACGAGTCCGACGCCTTACCGATCGGGCCACCACGGCCCGTCCCCATCGATCCAACTAGACCTAAATATTTTATCCAAATCCAAAGGTATTTTTTTTATACAAATGATATGTGTTATTAGGAAGATGTTTTGTCGCACGATGTTTTTTTTAAAATTTATCAACTTCAAAACGATGTCAAGTGACGTTTTTATAAGAAGGTTTTTAAACGCGTGGTACAAAAACGACGACAAAACTCTGTCTAGTGACGTTGTCTAAACGTAACCAGAGAGGGTTAGAAATAGTGGGACATTTTATCGTCAAAATTCTCCGGAGTACCTTTTAATGACATTTTGAGGCAGTCGCTGCTTGGTTAGAAACGCTCTTCTGCTTTATGAAGCAAAACATTCATTGAAAATATTGCATATTGCATTAGAAATCATTTCAAAATCGCGCCTTTGAAACTAAAAATCTCCTCCACTCTTCAATAACAAAGATTGAGAAAAGCCTTAATTCAGTATTACGCGCGCACGTTTTAAGTTTTAAAATGGCAGCGGGTGATTTTTGCGGGAAACAAATATAAATAAATGACGGTTAATTCTGAATCCTGAAGTTTTTGTTGTCACCAGTCATGTATGTTAAAAGTATTACTCTTGAGGGTTTTAAATCTTATGGTACTAAAACAGTTATAGATGGTTTCGATCCATCGTTTAACGCTATAACAGGCTTAAATGGCAGTGGAAAATCAAACATTTTAGATTCGATCTGCTTCGTGTTGGGGATCACTAACTTGTCACAAGTATGTATTTTACATTTTAAATATTATTTTAAGGTGTACAGACTCTTTGAGAGAAATTTTTTCTCTTATTTTCTTCAGGTTCGAGCAACCAACTTGACGGAACTAGTGTACAAAAATGGTCAAGCAGGAATAAATAAGGCCACTGTAACAATTACCTTCGACAACAGGGATAAAGATGCTAGCCCAATAGGATATTCAGCCTCAAATGAGATCTCAGTTACTCGAATTGTAAGTTCATGCTTTCTTTACCGTTATTCATCAAATTATTCCATTTCAAAAAAATGCTTAATTTTTTTCAATGAAAAGATACGATGAATAAAAAAATGTACGACAAACTTAGGGGTTCATGTCGTTTTGTAAAATTTAAAACCAGACTGATATGAGTATTTCAGAATAAATAATTAAAAATAATTCTTTGTATTTCAAAATGCAGTGGAGTCTCAAAAATCCGAGGTAATTGGGACTGGCATACCTCGGATTACTGAAAACTCGGATTATCCGAAGAATATGAAAATTTTTGTCAAATATTTATGTATGAAAATTTCCCGATGAATGGTTCCACTTATAGAAGTTCCCTTGTTATGCTGTTGAATCAAACAAAGCAGTGAAACTTCGCTAGTCTTTTTGAAGTCCGAGGTTCGCATTGTTTTTCTCTTTTCTGCTGGTGTTCCATTGCACTTCTGTGAACAAATCTGCTCAATTTTCATGCGATTGTTTCGGCAGTCTCCAACTGTTACTTCTCCAACACCCAATCCAGTAGCAATACTTTTTGTTTTGCTCACTTCTAACCTTTTGACAGCTTCTAACTTAGTAGGTAATCATAGATACAAATTTTCTTTTATTTTTCCCAATCATTTTTAGCACAGGCAGCTAAAAGCGACTTGTAACAGTTTGACCCAAAATCACTTTCGACTGTACTGTGTATTCGAAATGATTAGACTGGGGAACAGATTTAATGTGAAAAAGTTACTGAGCAACTTTGCATTACCATTAACACAGAAAAAAATCCCTATAACCTCATTGTACACAATAAACGTTAGGGAACTTGGATTCTTATCAAGGAAAATACAATAGAAAAATAAGTTTATTAATTCTTTTCAAACCAGCCCTTAGCCATCTGCTAAATATCTTGAAGTAACTGATTAGAGTAGAAAGAGTATCAGACAGGTGGATGACTAAAAATGACAGTGATATTCCAGGAAGAAAAGAAGAGAGCAACATTTCTGAGAAAAGGAGGAAAAACTCGAAATTTTTGGGTACCTCAGATTAAGCTGAACCATAAACTTTCCAGACTCCACTGAATTTCCAATGAAGGTTAATAAAAAAAAAAGCAGTACCTCTTAGAGGTTTTATTGGACTTCATTTCTTTAGTTACAAAATCAATGTTTTGCTTTCAACTTCTTCATTTTACAGCAATCCCAAAGATGCGCCGCCAAATACCACCTGCTCCGAAACGCATTTTTTACTCATTTTGCACCAAAGCTGTTCTTAAGCGCTTTTGACAAAACTGCCGTTTTGTTACGAATTTATTTCTAAAATATTTAGCTTCACTTCACTTCACACTTCACCAACTGCAGGGTCCCCCGTACCTACCACAACTTGTGGTTTAACCGGGATAGGACCCTGAAGAGCGCTCTGATCCTTTTGAACCAGAACCAAGGGTCTGGTGTTTTAGAATGTCTCGGTGTTTTAGAATGGTAAAATAGCAGGAAGAATGTGTCAAGTTATACAGGGGCAATCTCTTTGCATCTTTTACTGGAATTGAAATTTTAGTTTTTAAATAATTTCTCAGTGTTCTATAAAGCGCTAATTCATGTTTTTTTTTGTATTATTTTCCATGTAAATTAATAATTAATTTTTTTCAGATGTTTGATTTATATATAACTCTCAGAAGAGTTTTCGAAACTAGCAATTTTTTCAATTCTTTTCAGTTGGAAAGACAATTTCGATTAAGCTGACATTTCGTGACATTTGTTAAATTTCATAATAATTTGGTGTTAGTTGACAAAAAATGAATAAAAAATAACATTTTTTATCCATATTCCATGCTGATGAGTGCAAAAAAAGTCCGAAACTGCAGTCCATGGATCGAAATGAACGAGTTGGCGGTGTATTGCATTTTTTTTTAAAATTTAAATTTCCAGCAACAGCTTTGATGTTACACCATAAAATGAATTGTTGTTTACAAATAGTGGCTATCATTAAATTAATGATTTTTTCAAGATGTTTTATATTATTCAACTTCGCAGAGATGGCCTATGACTCCTCCTTTTTTCATAATTGTCCATTTTTAGGAAGGGGTGATACGCAGATGAAAATTGAGGAATGGGATTCACAATTGCGGCATTGGTTATAAAGCTTGAATACGTCACCTTGCTTACCTTTAATTGGTCTCCCAATTGGAGAAATTAACCAAAGAGGAAACTATTTTAATTTTTGAACAATCGAGAAAGATTTCTCACTGGATGCAAGAAAGTAGATGGGTCTTGGTTTTATATCTTTCCGCAGCCATTGGCCATTGACTGCAGCGCCTCCAACTGTTTATTTAAATTGAAAAACAAAATGGTAACATAAGGGGTTGCAATAAAGAAAGCAAAGACTTGTTTTCACTTCCTCGCCAAATGCAGGTGTGGCTCGAAGAATTATTTAATATTTCATAAAACTTATCCCTTCGCCAAAATGTCGCTAAACTTGCAAATATGGCACACTGGAGTTTCTTTCTTCTCTACCTATTTTAAGGAATAGACTCGTTTTCTCATTTGATTGACACCGGCCATCTCGTCGCGGTTGAATAATATTCAAATTTTGTTTTGTAAATAAATTTCTCACACATTTCTTTTCAGGTAGTCACCGGTGGAAAGAACAAGTATCTCATTAATAATGTTACGGCTACCAATGCTCGGGTGCACGATCTTTTTCAATCTGTTCAGTTGAATGTTAACAATCCCCATTTCTTAATTATGCAAGGTCGTATCACGAAGGTGTTGAATATGAAGCCCGTTGAGGTATGTATAATTGTTCGTGTTAGTTTCGTCTGTTATCATAAACGTATTGATTTGTTTCTACTTTTAATTTGGTTATTTTCGTTTTTTAATTTCAATCTCAAACTTTTCTGTAGTATTTTCGTTTTAACAAGAATCTTGTTAATTTTTCTTGATTTCGGAATCTTCTTTTGTGAAAGTTTTTAACATATAAAAGAATAAATATTTCTTTGTGGGCATTTTTTTATAATATTTATTGAAGTGTGTAAAATTTTTTCACGTTTAAAAACGAAGCTTAACATTTTAATAAAAACTTAATAACTTTTATTGCATACATAAATTTTTAATCCCTTCATTTTTGTGAGGCTAAATCTCTACCCTATAAATTCACCAGGCTGAAGCATCATCTTCTATTTCTTGTGCCTGTGATATTTCCGTGATAGAGCTTACTGAGTTCAAGCTAAAATAAATTCCAAAAATCAAAAGCTAATACTGTCAGCCCCGCTTAAGCGAATACTGTCGGTCCTATAGAAATATTATTCGATTAAGCGGGGATCTTTAACAATGCGTCTATGGCATCGGTTCTGGGATGTTTTATTCGTATGAGCGCAGTATTCGTTTATCCGTTACTCGATTAAGCGGAGACGACAGTACATGTATTGTCCAATTACCTTTATTTATATTATTATTCCTACAAAGGAATAGAAGCATTGCAGACTGTAATTTTTAAATATTAAACGTGAAGCACGACAGTGGAAGAGGGGGGCAAAAAGGAGTTAGAAAAGTTTCCAAAAGAACTTGAATAAAAATCCATTATTGTGAGCTTTTTTTTAAAAAAAAAATAATGTAATAAAAAACAATGCCAAAACAAAGATTTTACAATTCAAGTTATAAGTTACTTTTTTTTTTTATATGTACTTGTAGGACGGTGGTTGGGTAGTCAAAAAAAAATCGAATTCGGAAGTAATTGGTGGAAAGTTGGAAATTTTTTAAATCTATTCCTTATGGGTCTGTAATGAATATCCCAAGTTTTCCCCCTCCTACCAAGTGAGCTTTCGCCACAGCGTCCAAAATAGTGCAAAAAAACACCTGTTTTTTCATTAATTCCACAATATTTAAAAAAGTATTTGTAAAAAAGCCATATATGCATAAAGTAAATTTGTATAACATAAAATTTTGAACAAAATGAGTACCTACAACATGCAATATTACGCTCACAACTCAATTTCAAAGTTCGGCATAAAATCGCCAATCGCGCGTTTCAACCCTTTCCCCCCGCTCATACAATACCTTTCCCACTCCCAATGTCCCTCCCTGAACTCCTCCGGGAATAGAAGACCGTAGTGCTTAAAACGGTGTTTTTCGCCCCATGGAACTAGCTACACAGCTATATGATCACAAAGTTGACATACATGCTACTGAAAACAATTTATCACAATTCATCGCAATGTAACTAAAAAATAAAAAATAATCCAATCTTTACACAGAACTTAGTTAATTTTTTAACGGAAAACGCAAAAGCACTTGCATTTTATTGTTATTAACTGGAGAAAATGATTGACTTTAAGTGACTCAATTTGAATTAGAAAATTATGTTCAAAATTTTAAAAAAAATCTGGTTTGCTTTTCTTGAAAGTAAATCACTATTTTTTTTTTAATTTGAACAATTTATGTAATACTTAATGTATAATATTAAATGTTCTACTAAATGCTCTGAGACATAGTATTATATGAGAAGCAGTTAAAGTCCAAACGTAAAGTGTCACAAATTCAATGTTTTAAGGTCATGCATATATCGAAAACAAAGGATTAGTATTAAATTTTAAAATATTGCATCATTACAACAAGAATTACAAATTGCAATCATCTTGACTTTAAAAGAGTTATTATATTCCTATTTACAGAGTAAAATAGCGAGTATAGAAAAGTACAAAAAGTAAATACACGTAGAAATTGGAAGTAATTGTCCAAACATCACTGAAAAGCTTTAAAAAATCATACATATAAACCAAACTAAGAAATTCGTAAAAATTGCTATAACAGCAAAAAGTGCAAGAATCGTTACTAAGAGTATATGCATATTAAAGTAATACTCGATTTTAACTCATACAATTTTTCTCTTTCAATTAGCAGTATTCATTACAAAATGATTATCTTTTTAACAAACGATATGTGAAAAATAAAAATGCAGACTTTTTTAAATGAACATTCAACTTTTGCATTTCAGTGAATGCGAAATGAAACATTAAACAAGTTTACAATACAGTAAAGAATAACTTGAAAAGTACTTGTCATGCAATAATAAAAAATATATGCAGTTGCAATAGCTTTGAGTGGAAAGAGCAATATCACATACTTAAATTAGCTCTTATTTACTTATGTTTAATAGGGAAAGATCTCAGGTGTAAAACTTTCAAACAATTTTGTACACGTGGGTCACCTGAAATGATACGCCGAGCATTACTGAAATATTGGAAAACATGTGAAATTATAACAATGTTGAGATGGTGATAGGAAACAATAACATTAATTTTCTCACTCAATTTGACATATTTTATAAGTAAAATAAATGGTTAAATTCGTTTATTTTTTAATGAATGCTGAAACTGTATTGCATATGTCAAATTTATTTGCTCATTGTCACTTACTCTCTTGAATCTGAAAATTTAAGCTACGAGGAACATGATGCCAAGAAATACTTCTATTCAACGATCTTAATAACACGCGAAAGGGCCAAAGAGGCAACAAGCACTTAAAAAACTGCATAAAGCATTTTTAGTAAAACCAGATGTTATATTTGTTTTTTTCCCTGAGGCTGAAGTGATTCTTGATGAACTAGGGAAGAACCGTCTCTGAGTTAAAGGGAAGAAATCTTGGCACGTCATAAGAGTGTGTTCTATATGAGATGCACTTGGTCCTTGCTGCGAGCTTAAAATGAAATTGATTACCGGAAGTGGGCGACCTATTTCAATATTTCCATTTCTAAGAAAAAATGATAATTCACTTGACAAGCCTTTCACACCAGATTTTCTGCGGTCTCAACGTTAACGGTCAAGTCCGCTGTTAATTTAGGATTTGTTACTGATTATTCACTACAATATTTTGAATTATATATTGCAGTTTGAAACTATTAGTATTTTATTTCTTACTTGCACATTCCACTTATGTTTTAAGAACCAATTGGATTACATCTTCAGTTTCTTTTAATTTGATATCAGATGCAAGAATCTTTATTAAATTTATTTAGTGAAAATGGGTGTTATGGAAGGAAGGAATGAAGCTGTGTAGTTGAGAGCGTGGTGGGAAAGGTTTTGTGGGAGCAGGAAAGGGTTGAAACGCATGTTTTCAATACATTAAAACATTGAATTTGTTACAAATGGATTTTTCACAGAATCAGAAATGTATTTCACTCTAGCATAAAAGCACCTGAATCTTAAAACATGGAAGAATATATTTTCCTTTTTTATTTCAATAGTTCTTTCCTGTGCTTTATTTATGTAATACACTTACATTCTTTTTTAAAAATTAAGGTATATTTGAATTGATATTTGCCATGAATGAAAATTTAATAAATATCAGGGGTGATTGTATTCCGGTATTTTACCGGATTTCCGGTATTTTCATGTTCGAAAATACCGGAAATAAAATGTTTTTAATTATGCTTTTATCTTCCTACCTTCGTTTTTTTTTTTTATTTTTCGAATTTTCAGTGAATAAACCGATAAAAACTAATAATATTCATAGAATAGAAATGTTAAGATGCCATTCTAATTTTTTTTAACTTAAATAAATTATTTTATTTGCATCCTTTTTTATTTTGATGCCTTCATTTTTAAATATGTAATCGATTTGCATCCGATAAAAGAATCGATTTTTTCTTATTTTTGATGCTTATTACCCTTATTTAGGAGACAAATAAAATATATTTTTATTTATATTAAAAAAATCATAAATTTAAAAATTTCAAACAAAATTCTTTGTCGTTTGTGAAAATCAAAAAGTTAAAATTTGAAGCTCTGATTTAATTTTATTTTCGCTTCAATTATGTGGATAGTAAAAATAATATGTTTATAGTAAAGCTTTTAATAATAAATCTGAAGTAAGTTTATTTGAATTCTTTTATATGCCATTTCCATACTTTTAACGGCTTAATTTTGAAAATTGCGATCTTTGTACATCAGTGGTGAGAATCGGATATTTCTCATTTTCGATGCTTGCTATTCCTTGTTGAAAAGAAAACAAATAACATCTTTTTATTTTAATTAAATCATTAAACTAAATGTTTTAAGCAAAATTCCATGCTCATTAAAAGTGTCAAAACTTAAATGCTGAATCTCTGTCTGAATTTTATTTTTGTTTTAATTATTTAAATTTTTTAACACATAACATAACATCTTTAAATAGTCTCTTCAGTATTAATAAATATGAAATCTTTGACTGATGTCATATTGTATTGCTTAAGAGATTTATAGGTACTGCATCTAGATAAATTCTTTTCCATATTTTCAGTAACAAATGAAACTTTCATTACTTTATAAATATTTTGGCACAACAAACAGTAATTATAATTTCAGTAAACCTTAAAATATTTTTTTGGGGATAATTTGTACAACACCATCGCAAAAGTTACTCATTTACAATTTAATTAAATGCATGCACAATATTTTGACAAAAAACTATTTGAAACTATTCGAATGTACCAAATGTGTCTTGTTTGTTAATGAAGTCAATTAGTTATTAAATATGTATAATTATAAAATTAGGTGTGTTTAAATAATAGGGGTATAGGGTTTTTAAAAGACCGCCCACACACACACAGACACAGATTTTCTCTTTAAAACTTTCAGGTATTTTTTCATGAACTCACAATCACCCCTGAAAAATATAACAGGAAATAGATTAAAAGTTTATTACAATACGTTGTTTTTATTAAATAAAGAACTAACTGTTTTGATTAAATATACTATAGTAATGCATCGAAAGTGGAGTAATTTGTTAAAATTTTAACAATGTTATTTATAAAAAGAATTTTTTTTCAACCAATTGAAGGTGCAATTAAAGTACCCATATCGAATTGATTATATAAGAATGAGAATGAGTATTTTGGCTGTAAATTTATTAGATTCGATTGCTCTCTGAAATGTTCCATTGTTATGTTCCATATACAAGAGGCAAAGGGTGAAGTTCAGAAAAATGTCGAAAGTTAAAAAAGAGTCGAAAACCCATATATACAATCAATTATGAACAACCTAAAATCACTTCATAAAGTAATTTAGAATTTATTCATGTGATAGTAATTAATTTCTTAAATTTCAGTGCAGAATTGATAACTTGTGTTTTTCAGATTTTGTCTATGATTGAAGAAGCTGCTGGAACAAGAATGTATGAAGATAAAAGGGAAGCTTCCTTGAGAAGCTTAGAGAAGAAAGAAACAAAGCTGAGAGAAATCAATACGGTACAACTTTTTCATAGTGCAATTAATAAGCTTAAAATTATCAACTTTTTTTTTATTCTATAGTCTGGGAGATTTGCATGTTGCATCTCCTTTTACATTACATTACTATTTTAATATGCATGATTTTTGGTGAAAGGTGAAATGAATAACCTCAAGGTTTAAAGGTTCAAAGTCTTGTGTTTTTATGTTTCCTCCAAGCCGAGTATATACTCCAGTTGACTGACTCATTTATCAAACCAGTAGTTGTTGACCAAATGATTATGAACAGCATGAAGTATAACTCAAGGTAAACAAAAGTGAGACTTACAAAAGTGAAAGTACTTTGGCTGTTCAATTGCTAACAAATTGTTAAGGAATATATTTTGTCAAAAGTGAAAGTACTTTGGCTGTTCAATTGCTAACAAATTGTTAAGGAATATATTTTGTCCTTCTAACAGCATTCAATTTTCAAGAGCCTATTTCAAATCTCTGCCTTATGTGTAACTATTGTTTCTTTATAGTATGTATGTAGAGCCGTCTTTGTGCTGCAATAGATTTCAATTTAGAAAGAGCACCTTTTTAGAAACAAAAATGTTTATTTAAACCTTTGAACAAAAAATTGTTTAATACCTAGTGTCTGTGTTAAAAATAAAAATTAAAGCCTATACCTCATAACCCCGTGGCAGAAGGTTACCGACATGGCGACATTGTTCCAGAATCAAGGAGACATTTTGCAGAAAGGTTTTTGCAGTTGGGAGGAAAAAAAGGCCAAGAAAAACAATAATAATAATGAAACACCCAGCAGTAAAACCCTACTAACTAAATTTTCTCAAACTGTGAGTTAGTTTTAAAAAATATGAAGCTATAGTATTGATGTTATCAATTTTTATGGACACAAACACCTTGTTTTAGACAATTGCATACATATTTATTATTGAAGAATATTCCAATATTGCAGAAAGAAATTGGTTCCAGAAAATTTGTCGCAGAAAACAATTCTGCCACAGGGCTTGATGCCTAGCATAGGTTTTTAGGTGCAAAAAAGAACAACCAAAGGGCTATTTTTTATGAATGACGTATATATATGTATTCAAATGTTTAAAAATATGAATTTTTCACATTCCCAATAGCACATCTGAAAAATATCACTAAAATATACAGAAAAACAACAACAACCGCTTATTTCTAACACTGCATAGTGTGTTTGTTTATGATAAATTCAAGCTTTATTTACTGTTAACACAATCAGAATGCAACAGAACTGTTGCAACTAATTGCAATATATAATGTACAAAATGTTGTGAAAAATTTTCATTATCATTTAGACTTGATAGTGAAGAATTTAAAAATTTAAAGTGAACTAAAAAAAAGGTTTTAAACAAATTTCTTTTTCCATTGAAACAAATGTATATTATTTTACATCTACTATATTAGTAACTTTTATATTAATTATATAAAACATTATAAGTTTTTACATTAACATTGTGTCTTTTTTTTTTAATTTAATGTTATAAATTTTGCTGCAGATGCTTACTGAACATATTTGTCCTCAACTGGAAAAACTGAAAGAAGAAAGAAAAGAATATACTGAGTATACCAGAGTTGTGAGGGAACATGAAAAATTAAGTAAAATATTCATTGCCTGGGATTATACTCAGACTGAGGTAACAATTTTCTCTAAGCTCTTTCAGTTGTATTAATCAATTTTGAATTTTCTTTTTGTCATTTCCAGAGTTTGTTGTTTTAAATTATCTTGACTCAAATAATGTATGTATTTTAATATCATTGATTTAAATAATTTAAATAATTTAATCATTGATTTAAATAAATTAAAAAAAACAAATAAATAAACAATGTATATATGCTAAAAATGAAAATGTTGTAACAAAAGTTGTATAACAAAATACATTATTCCTAATGTACAATTTTCAGAACAGTTTCAATTTGTTTATTTGAAACCGCTAAGTTATCTCAATTAGTTCACTTTGCCCCACATTCTCCTTGAATGTTTTCAACAAGTATTTAAAAAAAAAAAAAAAAAGAAATTTTGATCATTTGAAATGTAAATTTATAAAAATATATAAATGTATATATATTTTTTTTTATTAGAGATTTCTAGAAAACATTTGAGGTTTCATGTCTTTCAGATTTTGGGATTTAAAAAAATGGGGTCTGATACTGTAATTTGCTTTACATTTAACAAAGTTCTTGATTTATTGTCTATTTTGTATGCTTTCTTTAGGAAATTATTGCAAAATCAGCTGAAGAAGAAAATAAACTTCATGAAAATTTCGAGAATTTAAAAACTTCAATTGATGAAATGAAAAAGAATATTGAAGAATGTGATGCTAAAATGAAAGACATTGAACAAAAGATGAGCAAGGTATTGTTCCAGCTACATATAAAACAATCAAAATTGAAACTATTACCTTCAATCCTTAAATTTCTTCTGCATTGTTGTCTAATCTTGACTTGTTCTATGTCTAGAAATGTATTTATTCTGTACGGACAGTACCTTATTATAGTTATGGCTTTTATTTTTCTATTATGTTGATCTTTTAAATTATACTGTGCTGTACCTTGCATGACATGTGCTTTTTCAATTTGTCTCGTTAAAATTTTTTTAACATAATGATTTCGAAAATTACATTAAAAATACACATTATACTAAGAAATAAATTGCACGCAATCGCAAGAAGAGCACTTTATTAAAATTTCTACATTTTTTTTTTTTTTTTTTTGGCAATTAAATAAAAATTGTCACTCTTCATCATTCTGCATATTGCTTTTAAAACTCCTTTTCATGAATCACTTTACTAAAGCATATTTTCCTTTTTTATTTGATTTATATGTCCTTTTTATTCTTTGAATTATTGTTTCATTGAAAACTTGTATTAATGAAATTTGAATCAGTTTAATAAAACAAGTTTTTTGTGATCCAATGTTTTTGAAGTTTTTTACTACTTTATTATAAACTTTATCAATTTATTTTGTAAAACTATTTAAAAACTATTTATTGGATATTCTAAGGATGTCATTAGCTAGTGTAAAACTGAACAAAAAGTAATGTTCTTTTTATATTTTGGAGAATAAAAAATAAAACTTTTTATGACTTCATGTAATTTTTAAACTAAAAGTTTTTTTGTAGAATAAGCTTTTTGGTGTGTCTGCATATTTTTGTTATATACTCTTTTTCACATGATTATTCTTTGGAACAATCGGTTAATATGTTGCTTCCTTATCAAACTTGTTATATGTAAATTATTGACAGCTATCAATTTAATAATAATAGAAAATAAATGCTTGTTTTGAGGAACATTTTTGAACAATTGAAACTTATGTACCTCATTTTTTTTTCGTGATGATTAAAGTAAAATTGAGAAATATTTTGAAACATATATATATTAGGTTAGTTTTTATTGCTACTATTTATTGAAGTAAGATGATCAGCAGAATATTAAACGTATTTTTCTTTTTTGTTATTATAATCCTTAGGAAGGAGGTCAAAAATTAGCTGCATTAGAAAGTGAACTGAAGCCAGTTGAACTGAAAGAAGTTCAAATTGAAGCAAAATATAAAAGTACTCAAACTGCATTGAAGGAAGAGGAGAAAAGAAAAACTGATCTGATCAGGAATATGAAAGAAGTAATATTTATAAACTAATAAGAAATATTATATCAAGCTGCTTTTTTGCACTCACATTATGGCATTCATTCTTTGTTTGCGACTTGATTCTGAAATTCAAACTTTTGGATGTAGTTTAAGAGCTGTCTGACATTTCAACTTAAGTTGCCAGTCCCTGAATAAGAAATAAGAAGTAGATTCTGTTTTAAATTCATAACCCATCAACAATACCCAAGATTGAAGTTCAGTTCTAAAATAGAAGTTCTTTAATGCTGCTCAATGTATCGAACAGGGAGGGTGTTTTTTTTTATTTGAAACAATTTGAATCATCCAAGTTTCCCGGTCCTAATGATATTTATTTGAAAAGCTTGGTTGAATGTGCATACAAATCAGTCATCAAGTGTCTTAAAAATTTTCAATGCTCCGTACAGCTTGGGGATAATGCCAAATGACTGAAACTGGCAATCAACGCACCACACTTTAAGAAAAGGTCAAAAAGGAAGATAAAAGGAATTTAACTATAGACCTGTGAGTCTTAACTTCGGTAATTAGTAAAATTTTTCTAACTCTGTGAAAAGTAAAGATAATTAGCTTTCTGAAAAATAATCGTTGGCTGTGGGGTTTGCATTATAGTTTTAGAAAAAGGAAAGCTTGTCTTAGTAATTATTGCATTCCTATGACAAAGTAACCTTGACTTAAGAGAACAAAAAGTCTGTAGATGATGTTTGCATTGGCTTTCAAAAAGCTTTTGATAAAGTACTCCACATTACTCTGCTATACAAGCTGGCTTGTATTACGATAGGAGGGAAAACTGAATTGAGCTAAAAATTGGCTTTCTGATAAAAAGCAAAGAGTAGTTAGGAGAATTTTTCTCAATGGTCTGATGTGTTAAGTGTTGTTCCATGGTTCAGTTTTAGGGTCATTGTTATTTATTTTCATTTACAATATCAGTGAATGGCTTTCTAGGAACATTGATATTTTTGTTATTCCTACGCTTTTTTTTTGTTTGAATATTTAGTTGTTGCAGTATGTAGGACAACTTTCTGTTTTTTACAGTACTATTTTGCTTTGATTTTTTTAGGAAAAAAATCTTTTAGTGCAAAAAGAAAGCCAACTTGAAAAATCTGAAAAGAAATTGCAGGAATTGAAAGCTGCAATGGAAGCAGATGAGGAAGAAAAAGCTGCTGCTGAAAGCCATTTGCATGCTGTGTTAGCTGGATCTAATGACCTCAAGGGGAAAGAGACCAGTCTTGCTGCTCAGCTAATTGGTAAGAATAACACTTGTGATGCTGCATTATATTTTAATTCGTCATGATCATCTATCTGTTGAGTTCCTCTTATTCCAAGCTCCTTAGCATGTAAAATATGTAAAAATACTGTTTTCATAAGTACTTTCTATTTATCATAATATTATATTCCACAGATAACCAGTAGTTTACAGTAGATGTTTCCTTGTTGAAACACTAGTGTTAACATTTTGCCATTTTTTTCTTATACTTCTTATTACTTTCTATATTTTGAAATGAGCTGAAATTTTCCTGTTCTTAACTGTTCAAAAAACTCTCTATGGTTTACGAAAACAAATCGTCTTATAAAACGCAGTTGTAGAACATCTTTTTAATTTAGGAAAATAGATGGGGTTTGGACTCTCCATTGTAAAATTCTTGAAGAGAAAATAAAAAAGCTTAATGCAATCTTTGATATTGTTAGAAAAAAGTTTGGTTTTGGAGACTCTTCTGCAAAAATTTTGAAATTGTAGTTCAAAAACACGTTTTAGACGAGTTTTAATGACGTGGGAAGAGGGGATAAGGAGGCGCTTCCCCGAAAAATTTCTAACTTCGAGCTGAAAATTCACAATATTTAGTAGATTTGGTTTGGGACTTTTCCCCATAATATTCTCAAAACTAACTCCTAGAACCACAATTATAGGTCATCTTTGATTATGTCAGGGTAAGATTTGAAGTACACAAACTCTTCTCCATAAATGATTGGATATTGTTTAAGAAACAAGCTTTGAGATGATTTTAGATTTTTAGGAAAACGTGAAATCGGAAACTCTTTCGTGGAAATTTGTAGAGCTTAAAAATCTTCAACTTAAGATAATCTTAGAAGACATCAGCGAGGATAGGGGTCAAGAACTCTGGTCTGTAGAAAGGGGTTATGCAGCCCCATATATCCTCTTTTGGATTCGTCACTCCCGATATGCTTGCAATAAAAAAATTAAAAGCTAGAGATAATGTCACTACTCCATTTGGGATCGCCACCCATAGTTTGGGAACCCCTGCTTTAAGGCATGGTTTTTAATCCTTTGGATTGTTTGTGCGGAGGTGGGAGAATCTTTTGCTGCTCGATAAATTTCGATATTTTTTATTCTCCAAAATTAAATAGTGTCGTCTTTTTTTAGCTGCTGGGAAAGAAAGGAAGGATTCTGAAACTGAAGCAAAGTCATTACAAATGTCTTTAAAACACCTTAAGGGTGAGATAGAAAAGAAGAAAGCTGAACTGAAGAAGGTTGACAAGTCTTACACAAATGATCAAGCAACTTATCAAGCATTGGCCAAAGAAGTCAAGAAATTAAAAGTTAGCTTTTTTTTCTCTTGCGTACTTTAGTGACCTTATTTCTTCACTTGAATATTGTTAGTTTCTACTATTGAGCAAAAGAGAATTAATATTAAAAATTATAGTATGTTAAAACTTCTGGATACTTAGCAAGATTTTTGTTGCTAAGTAATGTCCAAAAAGTTGGATCATTCTTGGAAATCGTACGGAAACCAGAAAGCATTTTACTACAGTACAAGCACACTTTTAGGGTTATAAATACCCTCTTGATTCATAAAATTCTGTTCAGATATTTCATACTCTCATTTAGTTTTTCTTATTTATGAAAGTTGTTACTTAATATTTCAGTTTGTTTCAAGGTCATTCCACGCTAAACCCATGTTTTTTGTTTAATTTTGTCTTATTTGACTTGGTTTATCCTCTGAATAATATGTTTCCTGTATTTTGAAAATTTGATTTAAACTGTTCTCGCGCTGAAAGCTTTTCTATGGGTCATTCCATGTCAAGTGTCCCAAATTTCGAAAAAATCCCCACTCGACCCCCTCCGGTTTTGATGAAAATTTTTTTGGATGTACATATAAGACTTGCATGAAACCATACCAGATTATGGCTCTTTAAGCCTTATGGTTTAGCCAATAAAAATTATGGAAAAAAGGCCTCTTTTTTCGTGTCTTGAAAAAAATGACCAATTCGTCAAGTTTGTGCTTTTATTGCTCGCGACCTAAGACGATTATCAGGCTCAAATTTGGCGATTCTGATCACTGTTTAGGGTAGAATAGCCTACTTTGTAACAAAAGCTCCATACACTGTAGGTTTTTTGCAATTTGCTGCCAAAGTTGGTAAAAAATCGTATTTTGGTAAATTTTGATCATGCGTTATCAGCTTGTATCTGCTGAGAGAATGACTTTCTGAAGCTAATTCTTTCCTCGTTTATACCCTGATAGTTCGTCCGAAAGGTGTGCAAGTAGCATCTCGATAGCTCAAATAATTGTTGAATTATGCGAGTTGAAATTCCAGTTAAATTTCTTTTTTCTCAATTTTGTCTCAATTTCAAAGGCCAATATCTCAAAAGGGTCATCTTGGATTTAAATTTTCTTTACATCATTGGAAAGAACACACTTTTCTTAACTAAAAAAACGTTATTTTTATTTTTGAGACAAACCAGTTTCAAGGGTTATTGCAGGTCAAAAATGTGTACGTCATTCAACGTGAAATCAAAGAAAAAAAGACACAGACCTCAAAAGTTGATGTCAATTTGTTCTATTAAAATTTACAGGAGCTATTGTACTTATGTTCTGATAAAAAAAACCTTTTTTAGATGTTTTTGAACTTTAGTTTTTGTGTGCGCATCCGTAAAAACTCAAGAAATGGCAAAAAATGAAGTTTCGTTTTTAACAAAAATAATTATCTTCTTATCGCTGCTATAAGAGCTTGAGTCTTTTCCTATGTGTTATTTTTAAGCTCTTGAAACAGAATTTCGGATGATATGTCACTTGGCAAGGTTTTAGGTCATTAGTGTTTCAAGGTCATAAAAAGCATTTCCCCATTTTTCATCAATTTTGTTTATGGGCAAATTGCAATCATAGGCTGAATATCTAAACACATCCTCGGCAGTATAATGAATGGATTTTCAATTAATACTTATCATATTTTCAATTACTATTGTTATCATTTATTTAAACGGTGGAAATAATTGCAATCTTCAACTCTATCGAAAACTAACTATATCGCATTTAAGAAAAATGGCTCTGCAGTCCTATTATACATATTTTTTTTTCACGTACACCATATTAACTGTTTTATTTATTATTTATCTCATTTATTAATTATTTTTATTTATTTATTTTTTTTTTTTTTTTGAAAAAGGAAACTATGTTTTTTATGAATTTAAAATATTAATGACACCTTGCCAAGTGACATATCATCTCTGTGTCTTTTTTTCTTTGATTTCACGTTGAATGACGTACACATTTTTGACCTGCAATAACCCTTGAAACTGGTTTGTCTCAAAAATAAAAATAACGTTTTTTAGTTAAGAAAAGTGTGTTCTTTCCAATGATGTAAAGAAAATTAAAATCCAAGATGACCCTTTTGAGATATTGCCCTTTGAAATTGAGACAAAATTTAGAAAAAAGAAATTTAACTGGAATTTCAACTCGCATAATTCAGCAATTATTTGAGCTATCGAGATGCCACTTGCACACCTTTCGAACGAACTATCAGGGTATAAACGAGGAAAGAATTAGCTTCAGAAAGTCATTCTCTCAGCAGATACAAGCTGATAACGTATGATCAAAATTTACCAAAATACGATTTTTTACCAAATTTGGCAGCAAATTGCAAAAAACCTACAGTGTATGGAGCTTTTGTTACACAAGTAGGCTATTCTACCCTAAACAGTGATCAGAATCACCAAATTTGAGCCTGATAATCGTCTTAGGTCGCGAGCAATAAAAGCACAAACTTGACGATTTGGTCATTTTTTTTCAAGACACGAAAAAGAGGCCTTTTTTCCATAATTTTTATTGGCTAAACCAGAGCTGTCCAACTGGCGGCCCGCCAACACATATCGTGCGGCCCGCCAACTTCTTATTCAGCAGATTTCTTTTTTCGAAATTTTATGGTATCGGGAAGCATCGAGACTACCATTCTTGGTCAAACCGCGATTCCCGAAATTTTCTCTTGATCGCTTTTCACTCCTTTCATTGTATTGGGAGAAAACGTATAGGGGGGACATCTAAAGGTCAAGGTCAAGCAGTCCTACCCTGCAAGTACCCAGGCACGTGTCGCTTCAAATAAATTCCTAGAAATAGTATTGCCTCGCGTTGGTAATACCAGGCGGGGGAGACAGGGATAGGTAAAACCTGCCTGTAATTGGTTCAAAATAAAGAGGGGGGCGGAGGGGCTCACTGACGCTGCGGTTTTTGTTGAGAATTTGCTGTCGTCAACAATCCTCTCTTTTCCATTGATGATCTTGATTTGGCTCTAGTAGTTGACTGCATATATTTCAGCTTCCATCATGAGTAAAAAACGAAAGATTGAGAGCGAGAATCGTATGTTCCAGGACCGCTGGGAAACCCAGTACTTTATTACAAATAGAAATGACAAACTCCAGTGCATGATTTGTATGCAAATTGTGGCTGTGTGCAAGGAATACAATGTCAAAAGACATTATACGAGTCTTCACGAAGGGAGCCACGGTAAATATCAAGGAGAAGCAAGATCTCTTATGGTTTCAGAACTGAAGTCAAAACTGCAAAAACAAACTGGTGTGTTTACTCAAGTAAAATCTGACCAGTACAATGCTTTGCATGCTTCGTATGCAGTTTCACTTGAGCTTGCTAAAGCGAAAAAACCTTACACTGATGGCGTCTTGGTTAAAAAGTGTGCTGTAGAAATGGCAAAAGCATTTGGTGATAGCAAAATTGTTAAGCAATTTGATTCGGTTCCAGCTTCTCATTAGACCGTCCAGCGAAGAGTTGCCGAAATGGGTGATCAAATACAACAGAAATTGTCCAGTGAGATTGAAAAATGCTGTTATTTCTCCTTGTGTATCGACGAGAGTACAGACCAGTCGGACGTTAGTCAACTCTTGATTTTCATTCGCACTGCAAAAGAAGACTTTGAGATCAGAGAGGAGCTCCTTACCATGTGTTCTCTTCACTCCACAACAAAGGGTACGGACATATTTGAAGCAGTGTTGAAAGCGGTCAACAGTGTCGGAGGTTTTGAAAAGTGTTCCGCCATAGTCACAGATGGTGCAAAGGCAATGGTAGGCCCAAATATCGGATTGATTGGATGTTTGAGAAAAAAAGGAATGAAATGCCCTGCACTTCATTGCATCATTCACCAGCATGCTTTATGCGGGAAATCGGTGAAGCAAACTGAAACCCTCAAAAAAGTTGTGAAAGTCATCAACATGATCAGAGGCGGCAACAAGGCTCTTGTGCATCGGCAGTTCCGTAACTTTTTGGAGGAAATTGAAGCAGAATACGGAGACCTGCTCATGTACAATCAAGTTAGGTGGCTCAGTGCCGGAAACTGCCTCAAGAGATTTTTCGATTTGAGAACAGAAATCTCTCTTTTCCTTCAACAGTTTTCTCCGTCAGAAAACTTGGAACAAGAACTTTTAAGCATGGATTTTTCACGTCACCTGGCTTTTCTAACTGATATTACTTGCCACCTCAACGATCTGAACCTAAAACTTCAAGGAAGAGGTCAACTGGTGTCTGATCTAATGGCACACGTAAATGGGTTTAGAAACAAGCTGAAAATTTTCCATGCAACTTTGGCAAAAAATAACTTGTCTCACTTCGCCAGCTGTAGTCGTTTGGCGTCAGAATGTGAGGAGGTGCTGGACTTTTCTGAGTTTTGCCCTGAGTTGCAGATAATTATTGACGAATTCAACACCAGATTTTCAGATTTTGAGAGTATCAAGAATGAAGTGGCTCTGTTCAGTAACCCAGTCACGGCAAACAGTGAGGAACAACCGGCAAACCTGCAATTAGAACTTTGCGATCTCCAGGCTGACCCGTTCTTTCAAACAAGAACCGAAAGGGGATTTGAGTTCTTCAAGTTGCTTCCAACTGAACTGTTCCCCAATCTACGTGACCTCGGACTGAAAATAACTTCTATGTTCGGGAGCACATATTTATGTGAAAGTGCTTTTTCGGTGATGAACTCTATCAAAAATCACCACAGGACCTCTCTCTCTGACAGTTCACTGTTAGACCTTCTTCGGCTGGCAACGACTAACATGGATGTCGACATTCCTGCCCTTGTAAAGAAGGCTGATAGGCCTCAGTTTTCACATTAAAATGTAAGTAAGTTGTTTGTAATCGTAATTAATTGTTCAACTATTAACTGTAATTGAATATAACAGGCTATTGTTCAACTTTTTCAAACTGCGGCCCGCCAGGTGATCAGTGACCGAAATTCTGGCCCGAGGGCTCTTAGCAGTTGGACAGCCCTGGGCTAAACCATAAGGCTTATAGAGCTATAATTTGGTATGGTTTCATGCAAGTCTTATATGTACATCCAAAAAAATTTTCATCAAAATCGGAGGGGGTCGAGTGGGGACTACTCGTACACTTGACATGGAATGACCCCTATTTGTTTTCTTCCTTTAATAATTGCAATTGTAATTTTCCCTCATTCATAATAATTTTAACAGGATGAAGTGTCAGCACTTGAAGCAAAAGCAAATTCGTATGATTCCCTTGTTCAACAAGAGAAAAAAATGTCTTATGAAATTAGTAGATTTAAAGATGATCTTGACTATGTCTTTACAAAGTAAGTGGCAGTTGCTTTTTAGTTTATTGTTATCTAAAATGAGTGACCTATTTCTTCTTTTTTTTTCTCTCTTTTCTCACTTGCAATTTGTCTGTTTCAGATTCCCCCAGCTGAATTTTGATTATACTGATCCAGTTAAAAACTTTAATAGAGCTAAGGTTTCAGGACCTGTTTGCTTGCAGTTGGAGCTAAAAGACTCTAAAGATGCAGTTGCACTGGACGTTGCTGCAGGGCGAAAGGTAATTAATTAGAATTGTTTTTAAATATTCATTATTTCTTGGAAACATTTTCACCATTAATAAAACCTTTTCAACTTTGTAACGCATTATGTTAGTTGGCATAGCCTATGAATTCACTAATTTTCTCTAAAATATCTTTTCAATTTGATCCTTTTAATCTATTTTACTGCGTTTCTTCAAGTCTTATCATGAATTTTGAAATTAACACAAGTGCTGGAATGTTAAAATTTGTACATTTATATTTTCAAAATGTTTGCATTTGATTGTGAAATTTTGAACTGTTCATTTGTCCTAAAGCCTATTTCTGCAAAATATAATGCATGTTTTTCAAATATAAAATTTTTGTGTTAGAAGCTTTAATTTAAAGTTGCTAAAGAACCAGGGACTGATTATCGAATAGGCCAATTAGGCCATGGCTTAAAGACCTCCAAATAGCTGGAATTGCTTCAATTCTAGTTAATTTTACCAGAAAAGAAAGAATACGATTTTCTCCTTCATTTATATCATTTTTTCTGCTTACAGAGATGCTCTGTACTTCAAAAAATATTAAAAGCGCTTGAACACTACAGCACCCTTGAAGTCGGCATTCCTGTTCCCTTTGAATGTATGGGTTTACAATATTTGGCTACAGCAAGCCTCCTAAAAGTGACCAACTAATATCTTAAGCAACCCTGACTATGTAGTTAATAACGAGAGTGAAAAGATGAATGTGACCTATAAAGGCGGCAATTGCTTTGTTGAATCAAAGCATGTTAGTTAAAAACATTTTATGATGTTTATTCCCAAAATGTTGAAGCCACTATTGTAAGAAAAGAAGATAATTCTTTTACCATATCAGTCTTATTTTTTGCAGCTTTTTAACATCTATAATATATAATATGTATATATATTACAGTTTTAACGTATCAGTAGGGAAGGTACCCAAAACTCTAATGTTAAACATGCCAACTTTGCAGGGAAGCATTAAAAATTTCTTGAACTTTCCATTTTAGTTATTAGTACCATCATGCCTTGTGTCATTATCGAGCAATTTGTTTTAGAATAAAGGGAGTTTAGAAAACTGATGTAAAAGTAATATCATCATCATGTTTGTAAAAAAAGAAAAGCAGAAGACTCTGGATGCTGAGTATTTTAACCATTGATAAAAACATATGTTTGTCATATTAAAATCGTATAGCTTGAACTATTTCAGCCCCCCCCCTTTCGCTCTCAATATTTTGAATTTTCTTTTGTAAAGGAATTAGGAACTTTCGCTCACTGTCGATCTTAATTTCGCAGCTTTATAATGTGATTGTGGATGATGAAGAAACTGGGAAGCTAATTCTTACCAAAGGACAATTAGCAAACAGAAGCACTCTGATACCTTTGAATAAAATTCAAGGTTATCCTATTGAAAATAGAACTGTTCAAAATGCTGAAAATTTGGTAAATATGTTTACTTAAGTCATTTTAAAGTATATCTGATATATAAGAGCTGTTGCAACCTATAGCATTTGTTAGTACATGACTTGGAAATTGTTAGATTGCATCTTGTAAAACTGTAGCCTAAATTAAGATTTATAAATTCTGTCAGTTTAACATTTCTATTGTGTTATTGATTCAGAGCCACCGAATAATTGTTTTGATATAAATTATTGCATTATAGAAAATTAAAAGATGTATTACAAAAAAAAAAAAAAAAAAATAGAACAACTATTATGCAATTTCAGAAAAATATTAAAAGCTAGCATTTTTGAAAATGTGTTTGATTTTGGTAATTATTTCATTAAATTTTATTTAATGTAATAAATTTTTAAATGTAGTTCTGCTAAAGTTATAAACTTTTATGACAGAATATTTTTCTATCTTCACTGATTCAAGCTCAATGGTAAGTTTTAAAATAAAAAATGTGATTCAATAAAAAAATATTTTAAGTTTACTCACAAGAATTCATATCAGTTTAACATGTTGGACAGGGGTGATTGTGTTCCGATATTTTACCGAATTTCCGGTATTTTCATTTTCAATTCTGGTATTTTCATGTTCAAAAATAACGGAAATAAAATATTTTTAATTTTGCTTTTATCTTCCCACCTCCGGTATTTTTTTGCTCTTTCGAACTTTCGGTGATTATCAATAATTATTAATATTGTTCATCGAATTGAAATGTTGAGATGCTATTCTATTTTTTTTACTTTAATAAATTATTTTATTTGTATCTTTTTTGATTTTGATGCCTTCATTTAAAAAATGCACTCGATTTGCATCCGATATGACAATCGAATTTTTCTGATTTTTGATGCCGATTATCCTTTAGGAGACAAATAAATGAAATATATTTTTTTTTTATATTAAAAAATTATAAATGTAAACGTTTCGAGAGAAAATCTATGTCCTTTATGAAAAGCATACAGTCAAAAAAGTTAAAATTTGGAGCTCTAATTCAATTTTATTTTTGCTTTAATTATGTGGATAGTAAAAATATGTTAATTGTAGAGCTTTCAATTGTGGGTCATTTTCATTTTTCGGTGCCATTTGCTGTCCGCCAAAAAAATATTTTTTTAAAAAATTTTGAGTAGCTTAAAATCAATTTACTTTTTGGTTTGTTTATCAGCAGACAATTTCCAGTACAGGCATTATAATTTTTAATAATATTTTTTGTTAAGAAAATGGGTTTTTTAGGAATGAGTTGAAGAGGAACGAAAAATACAGCTGTCCAAAAAATAAAGACTGAAGTTGAACAACAAGAATTTGAATTTAGTAGTCAAATTTTCCACTCTGCCATATTTTGTAATCATGCTTCATACTTTAAATTACATTTTAATAAAGTTAATTTGAATAAAAGTGAAAATTTTAATTTTTTAACTAATATCAAAGAGTTGTCCAGAAATTAATGTCATGTCTGTTACCATACACATTTTTACAATTTTTAAACCTTGTGCATTGAATTCTGGAATGACAACACTTCTATAGTACTGAAGCACATGGAAACAAGAAATAGCAACAGTCATTTTGAATGTTCAGTTTTCTTTAAAGGAAGCAGAAGTCTTTTATTTGTTTGTATATTTTTATTATGTCATGTCTGTTACCTTAATTACTTGCATAAAATATTTTTTTTAATTAATTATTTCAGCTAGATAATTTAGTTTAGTGAGATTGTACTCTAAATCAAGTAGAATTTTTAATAATTTTGTAGAATTTTTTGCCCCATAATTTTTTTTTTCTTAAAATGTCATGTTTGTTACTTGTCATGTCTGTTACCATATTTAGTAACAGACATGACAAATCAGACATGAAAATTTTTTCAAGAGAAACTGTACGAAAATTATTAAAATAGTGTAATATAAATATGTTTGATTAATTATTTTCCAGAATTATACTTGATCCATAGATTTTTTTTTATACATTTCAAATTTTCAAATGACACCCAATTTTGAAAATGACCCTTGTATATCTGAAGTAAGTTTATTTGAATTCTTTTATATGATATTTTCATCAAATGCTTTAATTTTGAAAATTGCGATCTCTTTACATCCGCTGTGAGAATCAGATATTTCTCATTTTCGATACTTGCTATTTCTTGTTGAAAGGCAAACAAATAACTTTTCTTTTAGTTTTAATTAAATCATTAAAATAAAAGTTTTAAACGAAATTCCATGCTCTTTAAAAGCGTCAAATGTCAAAAACTTAAATGATGAATCTTTGCTGAATTTTATTTTTGTTTCAACTATTTAAATTTTTTAACACTTACATATCATCTTCAAATAGTGTTCCAATTCAGTATTAATAAATATGAAAACTTTGACTCAGATCATATTGTATTGATTAGGGGATTTATAGGTACTGCATCTAAATAAATTCTGTTCCAAATTTTCAGTTACAAATGCAACTTTCATTGCTTTATAAATATTTAAAACTATATAAACTATTTAAAACTTTTCAAACATATGTGAACCCCCCCCCCCCCCCCCCACCCCACACACAGACATTTTCTCTTTAAAACTTTCAGGTATTTTTTCATGAACTCGCAATCACCCTTGGTTAGAGTATTACTCGGCTAGTTTCATAGCCTGGTCTGTTCCACTCACTTATAGTGAGGAAGGCAGTAAAGAATTAGAAAGTGGTTGAATATTTATTCTTTTTTGAAAGTTAATCTCTATGTATGATTCATCGTTCTTTTATTTCTCTTTTTTTTTCCCCCATTTCATGTTTACTTTTCTTACATGTCGTAAAGTAGGAAGTAGGTCTGTGCGATGTAGAAATTCCGAATAGTGATGCATCGCCAACCTTACATCACGATGAGTCGAAACATCGAGATGTTAAAAAAAAAAAAGTCATGAATGGAAAAGTGAAATAAAAAAAATATCTTTATAACAGTTTTATTAACCAAAATGAAAATTATATACAGTAGCAAAAACTCAGAAATATTCTAGTCCTAGAGCAAAGTAATCAACATTCAACAGAAACGTGATTAATTACATCGTTTCTAACCGTAGCTGTAAAACGTGGTTGATTGGCTTGTAGAAAATCCAACTGCCTAATCCTAATTTTTTTTTCACATCAGTCTATATTTGGTTTGGATTATCTCTCTGCCAAATCAACACCGGTGTGAGCAATAGATTGAAATAGCTTTAGGACTTAGAACCGGTGTACCTTACATCTGTGCGGTGCCGATGCATTGGTTTACAGAAGAGTTCATAACTGATGTAATGATGTAGGGCATACACTGGTGTTTCGCGATGCATCGCCCAGCCCTAGTAGGAAGTCTTAGGTGTCTATGCTGAACATATTTAAAATTTCAGGAAGCAGTTCATGAAAAACTGAATTCTTTTATGTATACTCTAATAGTAATCAGTTATTTTTTTTTTTTTTTTTTGCAAATTTGAAATAAAATAACTTATTGCAGAATGGAAAAAGAACATGCCTTATTTGATCACTTTTATTTGTTTTTTTATATGAATATACAAATACAAATGCGGCTACCATCAGTAGGCTCTGGGCCCAACTGGGCTGGTCCTAGTCAAATTATAGATCCCAATGTAGATCGATGGCCCTCTTAAAGATATCTACTCCATTGCTCCTTACTGCCTCTTCCGGTAAACTGTTCCAAGTTCCCAATACCCTGCTAAAATAGCAATTTTTCCGAATTTCCAGATTAGCCTGAGATTTAAACAGCTTAAAACAATGACCCCTTGTCCTGCTTTCTGTTCAAAAACCTAACCCTGTAACATCATTCATTTTAATAAATGCAAGTATTAATTCATCGTATATCAATGTTTTATGTTGATGCTAAACGTGGGATTAATTTATATTTTTGAATCTTTTATATTTATTATATTAGCTTTAAATTTATTGTAGGTTGGAAAAAATAATGTTGCTACTGCAGTATCTAGAGTTGTTTTTGAAAAAAAATTTACACCTGCAATGGAGTTTGTGTTTGGCGGTACTTTTATTTGTCCTGATATGGAGTCCGCGAAAAAAGTGACATTTGCAGACCATATAAAGAAAAGAACTGTAACATTAGATGGATCAGTCTTTGATCCATCTGGAACATTATCCGGAGGTGAGAAATTCTTTTGGTATATTAAACAAATATTTATGTTAGTATAAGAACCGTGTCTGTGCAAGTGTGAAAGATGTTTGTTCAGAACCAAATAAACCACATTCCCCATGTACACTGCAAGAAATAAAGTGTTGTTTTTATAGTATAATACTGGCAGCAGGGGGTCCAGTTTAAAACTGAAGTGTACAATAATAGCAATTTTACAGTTTATTACCACAAAGTTAGCTGTATTATACTGTAAAACCAACAGTATAATACTGGCAGCAGAGGTTCCAGTTTAAAACTAAAATACACAGTAATAAACTAAAATTAGCAATTTCACAGTTTATTACTGTAAAGTAGCAATTTTACAGTTTATTAGTGTAAAGTTAGCAATTGTACAGTTTATTACTGTAAAAATAGCAATTTTTACAGTTTGTTACAGTAAAATTAGCTATATTATACTACATATATTTTTCAATGTACAAAGTGTATTCTAAGACCAGCTAAATATCTCTCTCAATTTACTTAAACTGCAAATTATTATAAATATAGCAGTTAAAAATTATTGCTCAAAACAAAATGTGTTTTAAAAATTTAGTTAATGTGAAAATAACCAGTCGATCACTCAATGTTAGTAATTCATGGTTAACCATTAGGTGTTACGTTTCAGTTGATTACTACTAATAGCGAACCTTTTAGTTGGAATGTTTCAAACTAGAGCTCTCTTTATTTAAGCTTGTAACAAAAGATATTGTCAAAGTGGATACATTTTCCTCCTATGTTAAATTTTGAGTCCAAACTGGTGAAAAAGATAATAAATTAAACCTAGACCTGAAATTATTAGAGATTTTTAAGATTTAAAATGAGAGTATTTAGGAAAGAATCTGTAAATCATTAGCTATATTCAAAAAATGATGCTCAGTAAAGGTTGAGACTAGCGGTCGCCATTCGCCAGTGGTGACTAAAAACTTTTTGGCAACTACAAGATGTTATGTTGGTTGCCAAACTGGTGCCCTACGTCTTTTTCTGAAAAAAAGTATAAACTGCCGATGCATCGTGCTGATTATGAAAAGAAAATGGCCATTAGCATTGGCACTGAGAGTAAAGTTAACTTGGAGGAAAAATCGATCCATCTGCTGCACAAAACATATAAATACTGTGTATTTTATCACTAACATTTTCTGAAAGTGCAGAACATTTAAATATTTTCGTAAACCTACTTCTGATAAAAGTTTTACCACTTGAAGCAATTTTTCTTCTTAAACATTTGCTATCTTTTTATATCTTAGGTTCTATGGGAAATAGAGGTCAGCTGTTAACCGAGTTAGCTCCTATTCCAGCAAAAAGAAAAAAGTTAAATACAATGCAAAATCAATTGACCCAACTTCAGATGGAGATTCAAAATTTGAGAAAGATAAAAGAACGGTATTGTTTTCTGCTTACAATCACTGATTTTATAAAAATATTTGCTATGCAGAATTTCTTTCATTCATCATTTTTATAAGTGGTGAACCTGTTATGCCTTGTATTCTTCTTTTTCATCTCATAATCATACTTTAACCTTCACTGATTAATATCCATAATTCTATGTAACTGTATTGTTTAAAAACACATATTCGTTTGCTAAATGGTATTACATTTAGTTACGTTTTTTGGTATTAAAGCAAAGCAGAGCATTTTGTAAGAGATAAATACCTATAAACTAATAGCAGAACACTTGTATTTTTCCCCAGGGGGAGGGGGGATTTGCTAAGCGTTTTACATAATCATCCAATCCAAAGTAAAATGTTTTACAAGGAGTTATACTATTTTTACTATGAACAACGTTTATTAGTCCTACATTTGAAACATAACTGTATCCAGTGTTAGAAGTTTGAAAAACTAATTCGCTGAATTAGACCAGTAACTAATGAATGTCATTGTTCCTCACACAACTTTTAGTGGTCCATACTTGCTTCCTGGTTTTAAATAATGGAAATTTAAAGAAAAAAGACCTAAATATTTAACACAAAATTAACATGGCAAATCGAATTAATAGGCAGTTTTCAAATAACATGTCTGATTGCCTGTGTAAGAAAAACAAAACAGGCATCTTTTTGTTCACCAATACTGGTTAAGGAATTAAAGTAAACAAAATCTTAACTGTGAAGCTGTTTTGGGAGAGAGGCAATAGGGTAGCAAAAACAATACTCTGTAATGCTTTAGAAATTTTTTATCTTTTATTGCAAAGAAAATCTAAACATTGTATTTTAAGGTGAAAACTTTCCCACAACTTTTTCAAAAGAGAATGTTGCTGAAAAAATTACCCTTATTTTTCTGTTAAAGAACATAGAACCTCTTATGTATTTTTTTTTTACAGATACGATACTTTAATGGAGCAGCTTGAATTAAAAGAAAATGAATTGGAATTACTGAAGTCAAGAATTGAACACAGTAGCTATAATAAACAAATAGAAGAATTAAAAACAATGGAAAAAACTTATGGTTAGCAGATGTTTTGTTTTAAAAATATTTATATTTCATATTCATAAAACTAACAAACTTGTTTGTTTTTAAGCATTGAACTGTGTTTTCTATCATATTAAATAATGTAGAATTAAAACTGGAATTAGGTGATTAAATGAGAAAACTATTGATTTACATCTAATGATCAATGCAATCAAAATTTTAAATAAGCAATTGCTAACCTTACTGGATGCTTATTAATAATCCACAATTATTGTCATTTTTGATTCAATTTATTAAATACTGAAAGTAAATGAAATAGTAACGCACACAATATAAATAATCAGTTTATATTAGAACAATGATTCTATCTTACAATGTTATGAAGTATGCAAAGACAAACACAATTATCTGCACATGGCTGATGACTCATAAAACTTTTTTTTTTTTTTTTTGAAATCATGGATCCTTATTAGATTTCTTTCCCCTCCTCAGGGGTGATATTAAGGGGGAAAATATTGTATTGAAACTCGTATAAAATTCAATTAAATAAAAAATTTTTAAAAATATTAAAAAATGCTCTTAAATTTAGAATCAATGAACCAGTATGGCAGTATGATGTTTTGTTATGATGCTGAAGCAAATATTTTACAGATCTAGAATTGCCTCAATTGTATTTTTGTTAAAATGCTATTCTTAGGGAAAAAAAAAAAATACTATCCCCTTTGATCGAGATAAGCCTTGAAGATTTGACACAATAACCTTTCCACTTGAGTATACAAATACAAGTTTTGGCAACAATAGAAGAACAGAATAGATGTTTAAATATTAAATTGAAGTCCTTGGTTTTAAATGTTGGCCAATTTTTTGTAAGTTGTTTTCTCTTTTAAATTTTAAGTAGTGTTAATAAATGTTTTGTTTTTATAAAAGCTCTTTCAATAATGTCATCAACTTTCATATTTTAAATATAACAGTAGATAACCGCCCAATCACTAAGAAAAGGTTTTGCACTGAGGTAACACCCTTCTTCCCTGTCAATGTTAACTACAGCTAAATTTTAAGCAAAAACTGATCCCAAAATTTGGGAAACAAAAGGTTAACTCCTGAAAATGAGTTTAGCAACATTTCAAAGATCTAGAATCGTTTTGATTATAATCCAATTCAAATTAACTTTGAAATGAAAAAAAAAAATAATATATATATATATTATATATATATATATAAAGGGCTGAAAGAAGTTTCACAGCAAAAAAGAGTTAAAAAACCAAAGTTCGTTTATCCCTTCACATGATGCCATTTTATGGCTTTGGAACTGTCCTGAAAATAAATTTATTGAAGCATGAACGCAGTAAAAATCTTAAAAATACATTAAAAATAACTGAAAAACAATGTCTTGACGCAGTACTATAATTTTAGGTTTGTTTATACTTTTTGTTTGGCAAATAAAATCTTTTTCATGCATTCCACAGCAGCTCTGCTGCGTAAAATGACTTTAAATGAGCAATTCTTGTATATATATATATTAGGTATTTATGTATGAAGTCTGCCTCCAGGCGCGTACGAAGTTAGTGTAAATAATTATATAAACGAACAACGATTTAAATGCAAAAACAACAAAATTTCAGAAACAACTAAAAGTTTAACTGGGTAAGAAACTACTTCGTCTACGGAGAGCGGGAGCAGTTGATAAAAATAAGAATTTGCAGGTTTCTGAAGAGGTCAGCTGCATACTAGTCAGCATAATGAAATTAGAATGTTTAACTTTGAAAAGTCCAGAAGGACGATAAAAAGACAACACTACTGCCAACTCATGAATACAACCAACCCCCGGTCTGACCTGCAAATAAAAAAAAAAACGATTACTCACCCAGTTACAAAAAGGAGGCAACAAATTCATTAGCCATTATCCTTTTTCATTCCGGTTTCAGTCCTAGTCAATGCAGTTCGCCAGAGCTCACATCCATGTAGCACCCCCCTCAAACAGGGTATAAGTGCTACCATATCAGAGTTGAGAGGAAACCGTTGTCCATAAAGTATTGTTTGGGTGAAAAAATCATCGATTCTGCCAGAAAGAATTGTTAAACAAATCAAGGTAGTATTTTTTTTTTTTTTTAAGTTTGAGAAGCTGTCTTTCACCATTTTCATTATGATTACTATTATTGTTACTGTTTCATATCAACCACGTTTTATCATATTGGCGTAAATTTAAATTTTTAGGGTATTTGGCAAATGAGTTTTAGTAACATGTTAGATTGTTTTGTAATGTTATAGAGGTTGATCAAAATAAAGTTATTGTAGTGTGATTTTACGGTGCACATCGTTTAAATAAGGTTGTGTTTTTAAAGAAAAATACTGCTGTTTTGAATGCGTAATTGCAACCAAGAACTTAAAAATGCCTAGAAAACATGTCGAAAAAATCTTAACTTTAATTTAGTTTTACTTTTCAAGTTTATTTAAATAAGTACTCAGAAACTTTAGAAAAAAACACGATTTTATAAACTTTTTTTTTAGTTTACCTAGAGGGGCTGGGTCGCCTAAGTATTAAAGTTAAACGAAGCAAATTGTGAAGAAAATCTTCCAAATAGCTTTTTAAGGGTGCAGTAGAGTTAGTTCATCACTGCAAAACAATGTCAACACAGAACAAAAAGATGACTGAACATACATCAACCAAAAGACTCGGGTATATCTATCAAATGAGTTGAATTAGAAATTGACCAAACCTAGATGAAATTTAAAACTGTCTTTGAACAAATAATGTCTTTAAAATTTTCTGCAAAAAGACGCATCTTCTGTACTTTTCCCGAGTCTTATGTCACTGTCAACGGTAAAACTAAAATTATGTACTAGTGCAATACTACTTCACACACACTCCAGGGCCCCCCTGTACTTACCACAACTCGTGGTTTAACCGGGATAGGGCCCTGAAGAGGGCTCTGTTATTTTTGAACCAGAACCAAGGGTCGAGCAAACCCTTGGCCCAGCACCCCCAGAGGTATTGTTTCACTTGGAGGACTTTGTGACCACGACATTTTTAACGTCCCCCAGCCACCATTAATCAAGACGGTGGATCTCTGATCATCTGGGATCGAACCCGAGTCCCTCCGATCACGAATCCGACGCCTTACCGATCAAAAAACCACGGCCCAGTGCAATACTACTAGGCATCCATCATGTTTGTAGCAAATGCACCCACAGCTCGATCATATAGCATCCTAAGACTGCAGTTTCGCCCTTATTATGGGCTCCTCAGTTAGGAATAGCCAATGATCGAGCCGGAGGCAAAAATCCTCTTATTGTAGCTGTTTGTTCAATTATATTTACTCTTTTTTCAGTGTTATTAATTGGAGCCCTTTAAAAATTCACCCCAACATTAGTCGCTCGCCAAAAAAAGGAAGCTTCAAAAAATGGTTTTAAAATAACACAAAGTTTCCTGCAAAACTTCAAAAAATTTCTGGAAACAGCGTTCCTGTGAATCAAAGTCTGAAGTTAACCATTCCAAGTGCAGGACAGGGAAGGAAAGTGGCCAACCAGAGTATATGGGATATTATCAACGCCTCGTAAACAGTAATGCCGACTGCATTTGCCTCAAAACGGGATTCAACTGTTTGGGACAAAGCGTTACCTTGTGGCCTGCAGCTGTTGGCGAGGGATCCAAGCAATATTCAAATTAAAGTTTGGATTGGTTAATTTTTGAATTTATATTTGAAAGGGCAAGTGGATAAAGGTGATATATGACATTTGAATTTTACCGATTTATATAAATTCAAATAAGCGTGTGTTCAATTGTGTTAACTCACATACACCGTTGAAGGCGCAAGTGAATAAAGGTAATATGTGACAATTTTTTAAATTTCTAGAAAAAGTTTTCAAAAAAAAAAAATTACCTTTTTACCTTTATCTATGGTTAGTAAGTAAGCTTTTCCGAAATTGTCTCATATCACCTTTATCCACTTGCCCCTTCATTTGTCAATCAACCAATTGTTGATTTCCCTGACAGTTTCTTTGTTTCGAAGTACTTTCATAGATGGCAGTGCGTCCTGAACAAAAGGCGAATTTTTGCTCTGTGTTAAAAACCAAAGAGCGATAGGCATTTAGTATTAAGGAGGCCTTGATATTAGTTAACTAACAAACTATCAAGAACAAGGTACTAACACAACCAATCAGAAGCCATGGAGTAAAGATGGAGAGAGAGACAGAAGCATACAAAGAAACAATTATTGTACATTGTTTAAAATATTTAAAAAGTGAAAATCATTGACAATAGAGTGAGTTTTTTCAAATGTTATTCTACTACTCAAAAATTGAGGTGATTGGCTGAAAAACATTTCTTAATATTTCTATTAGAAGAAGAACAAAAATAGTTTCCTGAAGTCCAACAGTGCTGAGCGATCTCAAAGCATGCAAGTTCTTTATATTAAAAGCAATTTTCTTGCTCTGTCAGCATCACGGGCGAGACATCCACCCATTTCTAGGACTATCTTACAAGAAATACTAGAATTGTCTCGATTGCTATGTGAAATAATAGGACTCGTAGGGTTTAAGACTTCATTGATCTTATTTGTAGTTGAAAATGCTGCATGAGTATCAAAATTAATCTTTTTCAATATTTTAGTAAATTGAACATTTTAATTTAAATTTCAATGATAATAATGGCTCGATATATTTATTAAACTTGTTATGTTACATGCTAATGGAGCTTTTGAAGTTGATTTGGCGAGTTTTTTAATAAGAATTCTCACATTATTTCGCAGCTTTTTTTCAGTTGGCCCATTATTTTACTTTCAAGTATTAAACTTATGTGTGAAATTAGAAACAAAAAAGGGAAGATTTCGGTGATTGGAAGTCTGGTTATCTTTCACTATTGGCGTTAAATCTTTGTGTCCAATTTATGAGCGAGGGAAATATACTTCCTTCGCAAACATAAACTAAAGAGCAACAAAATAAAGTAATTATCGCCAAAAATTTGGCAACCACAGCAGATTCCCAATTATCGAAATATTATCAATGTGTGAAATTTAACATAAAAAGAACATTACCTTTTAATGTTGTGTAAATGAAAACAAAATTTTACAGTTGGTCGTCGTAATATTGTAGTTTTGTTTATTTTTTTCGTACTTGTATTGCTCTTTAGTACCAAACGATTATATATGCTCATTTCGTTTTTACTAAAGAAATTAATATGTTTTGTTGTCAATCGTCTTTCCGTTGAACACCATCGCTTCATTAGTGTACATTTCATTCTGGGGCATCAAAATGAAATGTCTCTACGAATAGATTCGCCATTTATCGCTCTGATGGGTCAACGCTATCAAAATGAACATCTGAGCTTTTGCGTAGCAATTAAGATCGTGTGAGCAACAGTAATGAAACAAAATAGTAAATAGAACAATATTATTTCATTGCTACATTTTTATTTATCGGCTGCGAAGAAAAGCGTATATTTTATTAATGCAGAGATGTCAAAATTGAACGCCATTGCTATATGTTGCTAATTCGAAGAAAGTAAACAATGAATGAATGTCGTATGACTGAATCATGAGTTGCGACCAACTTTACCTGAAAAGGGAATTTATTTCCCCTAAAAAGCAGTACTAAGAGGGCCTTCGGCATCAATTCACTCTGTACTCCACTTCAGTTAACTACATCAATATTTTTTAACCCTAAAAGATAGGATAAACGTCACTTTTTACAGCGGAAACAACATGCTAATAAATGTAAACAAACATTTGGGAGGTCGTTGTTCAGCGCTCTCTAGCGGGCAAATCTTTACCATTGGTTAGACTAATGGATGAAAAGGCTGAACATTTCTATAAACAGACTTGTTAATGGAAACATTACCAGACTAGAATAAAAAAACCTAATTAACCAATAGATAAATAGAATAAATAATGTTCAAAGAGTAGTTAGGCTTTTTTTTTTAACTGATAAAGAGGTTCAGCTGTTTGCAGACTTTCTCCTGACCATTTACACCCTATTTATTCATTTTCTTTATATTTTTAGCAAAAGTTTTTTTAATGATTTTTCAGTGAAACGCAATTATTTTCCTTGATACTGTAATCATCCAGTTTTAGATTGTATTGAAAAAAGTCGAATAATTTTATTGAACTTTAATGAAATTTTGTTATAAATTTCTAAAACACATATTTTGTGCATTTACTAGTCAAATTGCAAGTGGCAACTACTAATGTTTGCCTCTCATTTGTCAAACTATTCACATTTGTAGCAAAACTTTATGTATAATAAAAAAAGGACAGTATGTCCAAACAATATTCATTGAGAATATAATATTCTGATTATAATTTTAAATTTTCATTTTGAATTCTTTGTTCATTGATACTGTAATTTACATTAGTAAATGACATTTTAAATTTTTTTTAATTTTTGATCTTAAAATAATTCTCTAAAACCAATATGTCTTTTTGTTTATTTATTTTTTGACAGAGGAACAAAACTTACGATTAGCTGAATGCCAGCAGAAACAGAAAAATGCAGAAAATTTAATGAAAGAACTGGATAAAAAGACTGCAAAATCTATGTATGAAGAACAGTATAAGCAGGCTCAAAAAGCTTTAGATGCTGTCAAAGCGAAAGTTGCAGCATCCGTAAAAAAGCACAAGGCTCTAAATGATGTAAATTAATTTTTATTATTACCTATTCATTTACCATTTTTGAAATTTCGTAGCATATTCATCGTGAAAGATGTCTTGTCTATCACCTTGGAAAACCTAGAAAAACTTGGAAAAGTCCTAAAAATTTTAATTTTGGAAAAAAGGGTATTTTTAACCGACTTCAACAAAGGAGGAGGTTATCAATTCAAAGCGTATACTTTTTTTTTGTTTGTTCGCACATAACATCTGATCTACTGAACCGATTTGGACGATTTTTTTAAAATCGATAGGAAATGGTGTAACTTAGGTACCATGTACTCATATGACGATATTTGTTCACTAGAAAAAAAGTTATTATGGAAAACAGTAAATTTCATGTCATTTCCCCATTAAATGATTAAATTTTCAATTCATTGTTGCAAAAATTTGTTGCCTCGCAACAGCAATATTAATAGTAGTCATGATGAAAATTTTGAACCAAGGCTTCTCTGGAGTAAGTATGAAATATTAATAAGTAGTCGAATTTAAAGCGATTTGTCCTAAATGATTAAATATGAAATCCATTGTTACTAAACGTGGTTGATATGAAACTGTAATAATAATGATAATGAGAATTTTAAATGAAGGCTTAACTAAATCAAACATGAAACTCATTAGCGAGCTTTGATTAAGCTAGTACACATTGGCTTTGAATAAGCTGTTACGCAAATAAATACCAAAGAATAGCAAAGATAATTTTTAGTGTCAATCGTTTAAAAATTTAGGCGCGTTGATAGTTTCTTCCTTTTTTTTTTCACAGTTTATTTTATGGAGCATTTACTTAAGAAAATTGGGTGAAGTTCCGTAATGGAAACATTACCTTATTTCATAAGTACACTTACACTAAAAAGAATAAAATAAAATAATTTTGGAAAAAAAATAGAACCGACTTCAGTTGGAATTTGCTCTAAAAAGTAAAAAATAATTTTTTTCTTTGAACACCATCGAAACTACTTCTAAACATAAGTTTTGAAGTCGGCGCAAAAACGATAAGTAAAATGATATTTAACCATATTTTGCCAACATTTTTCAGAGAAACCATTGAAAATTAAAAGCAAAATATTTGTACCATTACACGAATGTGTGGTAATGAATGAAATGTATGCGAATGCTCTTAAAGAACCTGGATCCATCAAAATTTATATAGTTGAATTGTAGTTGCGTATGATTCTATACATTGTTTTTGCGCCGACTTCAAAACTTATGTTTAAAAGTAGTTTCGATGGTGTTCAAAGAAAAAAATTATTTTTTACTTTTTAGAGCAATTTCCAGCTGAAGTCGGTTCTATTTTTTTCCAAAATTATTTAATTTTTTTATTCTTGAGGATATGATAATTTGTTTCCAAAACCAGAGTATTTTTTGTAATTATTATTTCAGATGAAGAATATTAGATGCTTTCTTATAATTTCGTTTTTTGCATCATAAAAAAATTAGAAATTGAGTTTTAAACTATTTTCTCTCTTTGTATTTTTATTTATTATGTGCAACAAAGTTACTGGATTAAACGATTCATTTGTTTTCGAAATGCTATAGATCCAAAAGTGTTACACATACAACGATGATGAATATATGAAAATAACCACAAACATCAAGATTTGAAATTGTGTAAATGGTTAGTAGCCAATGTAGAGCCCCATTTGAAACAAAATAAGATTTTTTCTAGTTTTCTTTGGTTAAATACACAACTGTAGGGCAGCTTTTTTTGGAGATCCTCCATTGAAGGCTGCTTCCCCTCCAAGATAATCTGCGCCAGAAAAGTTGTGAAATAAATTTTGTCTGGCATGAGTCTGTTCAGGCTGAGGAGCAATTAAAGATATGTAACATAGACAAATTCACTTACCTACCTTAGCTTTGTGCCTTCCGTAGAAAATACAAATCCATTTACTTAAACAAGCACTCACTAAATAAAAGCTCTAAGTGATCCTTTTGACTGCTAATTTGACCTGATCAAGCACCATAGTGTCAATGATTTAAATCAATTGATTTAAATCAGTGATTTAAATCGCAATTTAAATCAATTGATTTTTTTAAAAAAATCATTGATTTAAATCACTTTTTATTTTAATCCTTAAAAAATTCTCTTGGACAATCCCAATTTCATTATTTTTACCATTTTCTTTTAGAGCATTGATTTCCATCTAATAAATGGAAAAGTAATCCTACTCATTCCCCCTCCACAGATGGTGGAAGGTTGCAGTCTAAATAATATATGTGCACAAATAGTGTTATATGTTGTCTAATATGTGAAATAAAGAAAATACATGCAGGGGTGCAGGGCAGGTGTTGCAAAGAGTGAATTGAGGGGGGAGGGACATGATAGAATGTGTGTGATATACTTTCAGTGAAAAGAAAACATAAAAACAAGCAAACAAAAAATGAATTTTCTATGCCTTGGATTAGCAACTGGCGGGAGGGGGGGGGAGTCTTTATTAGTGGCTGAAATGGAACATGTTCCAGCTTTACAAAACAAAAGCAAAATAAAGAGGGGGGGGGGGCTGAATGAAGTGAGGATTGGGTTGAACTTCCTGCCCCATTTGATTTTTATCCTAGCTAGTAGACAGGATTATTTTCAGATTGGCTCCTAACACTTTTTTCTGGGTTTCTTACTGGTGTAGCTTTACTTCAAAGGTGTTTTTGTATTTTTAAAAACTTAAAGGTAAGTTGTTCATAAATAAAAATTAATTAATAACTGAAATTTCTAATTTTTTTTAAAAAATCAAAAAAATCCGATTTAAATAAAAAAAATCTGATTTAAATTAAAAAAAATCCGATTTTTTTTATTTAAAAAAAAATCATTGATTTTTTTACACCCTGTCAAGCACTGGTAATATCCAAACCAACTCTTAAAAATTCGGTTTTAGTTCTTTATTTAGTACTGCCTATAACTAGCCCATTATAATTTCTTTGTTTCTAGATTTTTGTTCTATATATGTACACAACTGTATTTTTGATCTATATGTTAAACTTTTGTATAGTACCTTAAATGTGGCATGTTTAGTTTATATTTTTGAAGATATTCTAATTTTGATCAGCTGATGATTTTTATTGAAATTTTCTATACATAAATGTATTTTACTAAAAAAGGCATTTTTAAAAGATTTATTTATTTGTTAAATGGCAACATCAGCTTCACCTTTAGTTTAAATGCATAGTAGTTTTATTTTTGAAGCCTTGTTAAGATAAATAACAATATTAATGTTATAAATATCTAGGAAGTAAGTGTACTGAAGGGAGATATGGAAAGTATGACTAAAAGCATTTCAACGACTCAAGAGCAAATTGAAGAACATGCTAAAAATGTCACGGAGTTAGAGAAAAAGCTGGAAGAAATCAATGAAGAAAGGAAACTAATTAAAGTAATTTGTCTTATATTTCTGCTATTCATTTTTTCATTAGCATTAAGTCTCAGTTTGAACAATTTCCGATTTCTTTCTAAGGGTCTTTTGATTTGTAATTGTGGTTTTATTTTTCCTTATAGTCTGAAATTTAAGTAAATTTATGATTAAATAAATGAAAAATAGAACTTGCTTAGTATTATTTGTCAAGTTGATGATTAAGAAATATTTTGTAGGAGTCTGTTTCTGCAAAAGCTGAAGAAATAAAATCTCAGAAAGCTATTTTACGGGCCCACAATAATGAATTAAGTAAAATCAATAAAGAAAAAGAAAGTTTTACGAAGAAAATTGGAAATGCAGAATTGCAAATGCAACAAATGGAGCATGATATAAAAATTTGTGGTAGTGATGTTGAAGAAGCCAAAAAAAAGGTAAGTATTTTATTATGTTATTTGACATTTTCTTTATTTTGCTGTGTTGTTTAAAATTAAAAATCAAGTTGAAGCTTATTGTTTGTCATTCAAGCAGGGCTGCCAACTACTACGCATTTAGCGTAGTAACTACGCATTCGTCCAGCTTACTACGCACTACGCAAGGAGAAGCAAATTCTACGCATTCGTTGAATAATCATACAAACTAATTATTTTTTTTCCTTGTATATTGAATGTCCTTTCATCGGTAGGCCCAGATGATGCTTTTTTAAGTCGATTCCAGTATCATTTCGCATGGCATCTTCCGTTTAAAACGAATGCCAAACAAGCGCCGCTACACAAGTCATCCACTCCACTCCTGAGCGCATCGATGACGTAATCGGAGCGATGACGTCACCGGAGCGATGACGTCACCGGAGCCGTTTCGCTCACGAAAGGAAGAACTGAGCGGCGCGCAGAGTCTTCTTCATCCTGATTGAATTGTGAACTTGGATGCTGTTCTTTGAATACTTCGAATAAACTTTGCACTGAAACTCGGAATGCTTAATGAATTGAAAAAACAAGTATGATTCATAACAACGAATCATGTTATTTGAGGGAATTTCCTGATGAACTAGCAACTTAAGCAAAACAGGGAACCTTATATTGTTATTAAAACAATTTTCATAAATAAATGTTTTTCTTTATTTAATCCGTATCACTAAATTAAATAAAAGAATGAAAGTCTGATTTGGATTAAGAATTTCTTTTGGAAATTTGTTTGCCAAGTTTTTCTGTGAATTTGCTGTCATTTGACAAATCTTCAATTTGACTTGTTTTTAAAAAAAACTCAGACTGCAGAACAGTATAAATCAACATTATTTATTAATAACTTTAAAAAATTGAATATCATTTTATTGCAATTGTTTTATGTAAAGAAATTGTTTGAAATTGGGATTTGTTTTGAAATTGTTTTATGTAAAGAACAGATCTAAGCATATTGGCTTAAAATGGTTGGGGAGGGGGGGGGATTTTTGAACCGCGCTAGACTACACTTAAGCACTGGAAACTACACTTTGTTTTTCTTCTGACTACACATAGCTCCCTAATAATGTTGGCAGCCCTGTTCAAGTAATTAATACTAATCAAGTAATTCATTTACTAAAAATAATTTAAACAGAATTAATGTTTTAATAAAACTATTTCAAAGAATAGTTAATAGGGTTAATAGATTTGGTGACATAAATAGAAGTTTTTTAATGAATGCTGAACAAATTTATAATTATATAATGTTGGTCTTTTTAAGTATGATTCAGTCTTTAATGGGTTTTATTTGGAAATAGTAGAAATACGAGAAATGGCTCATAATTACCAAACTAAGCACTGTGATGATCTTTTACCAATTTTTGCAAAAACAAATTTATTATTCAATGGCATCAATTCCTACGAACCGAGATTTAGGAACTCACTACCAAACAGCCTAAAATGCATAAACAGTAGAAATTTATTTAAAAAACGGTTAAAAAATGTTATACTTAGCTCCACTTAAAATAATTTGTGAACACTAATTTATCCTCAATGTTTTTCGGTAGCTCTGAAGTTAAGTTTTTCTTTTCTTTGTTTTTATTGTTTTTTTTTTATACATATATTTTTTCTGTATTTATGCTCTATATATATGTTGTGTTCGTCTTATGCTACATCTATTTTTGTGTATGGTTTGTATTGCCTTGATTAAAATAAATTGAAAATTAAAATTTTTCTTGCTTTGTTTTGAATACATTAGTTATATGTCGGATATCTGTATCATGTATGACATTTAGAAGGAGCTCTTATATTCTTAACTTTTATTACATATTTAAAATTCTGTTTATATACTACTATAAAATGCTATTAAATTCCATTTAAATCAGATTTTGTATCTTATAAAAATTAAAAGGTATCTTTTCAGCTGTTTAACTGTCAATTTCTATTGATTTAGAAATTGTATTATTCCTTATGTTGGCTTATCTAGCGGGTTCTTTAATAAAAGTGAAACTAAATTCACTGTTAACTGTTTATAAAGATGCTTCTGACCATGTGGTTTTGCTGGTAGAGGCGGGAGGTGTAGGTCACCGCTGCATTGATGCCGAAATAAAATGCGGAACAATAATTTTTAGATTTTCCAGTATCTGTAACAGCTTTAGAAATGCCATTTGTAAAACTATAGATCAAGCTAGAAATAATCTTTGCATTTTATTTTGGCGCTGTCCCATTCCTACTAACTTTTTCCTATTCTTAGAACTTATTTCATATATAAATCATTTTCTTGATGTTTACGCTATAAATGGATTTTTGAAGAAGTTATACTTTTACATTTATATAAATACCTTCTATCACAAATGCTGCCCTTTAACTGGGGTGAACTTGGGGATAAATAAGTTGAGAGCTGTATCCATATTCACTAATCTGTAATATTCACGGTGCATTACATCACTAGTTGCAATTGAAAAGAATTTTAACTGTTTATTACCATTCATCAAACTTTTCTTTTATGATAAACAATCACTGGATAAAACTTTGAAATATTTATTATTTTATCATACAGTACAATATAAATCATCCATTGTCAGCTGGTCTTAGAAACTTTATTGAGGAACTGGTTTTTCTTACAACTGATCACTTCATTAGCATATGCCATATCCTGTTTTCCTATTGTTTTAGTTTTTAGTTTACTTGTGGTGTTTAGCTAAGTCATTGTGATAAAAAAAAATATTTCAACTTAACAATTTTTGGAATATTCGCCATCGAGCCTTTAGGATGTCCACAGGTCATAAAAATCACTAAGCCTCACAAAAGTTGCAAAAGTGAAAATTCACCGCGAATGTAGTTAGAAAATTATGAATTGGTCCTGAGCATTCCCATGCAATTTTTTGTTGTTTCAACCATGTGTTATTTGTGATTAAAAGTATTGAATGCAGTCGTTAATTTCTTCTTTAAATTTTTTGACTGTTTAATGCAGAATCAACACTAACTTGAGTTGAGAAGTAGAAATCTTTTTTTATCTGTTAATTTGTTTGAAGAATTTCTAATATTAATCTATTGAATAATAAATTCAACCAAGAAACACAGAAGGCTATCTTGCATTGATCCAAGTACTCTTAAAGCCCCAATTAAATTACAAAAAAAAAATCAAATTTATACTTTTGAAATTCTCTAAACCTTCTTCCTGCTTTAAGAAGTTGAAACTTGACTTAAAATACCATAAATAAAAGTACAGTCAAATCTGTGTATTAGAATATTGGTTATAAGAATATCTTACTTAATATAATGCATTTTCTACATACCAAACTGTTGTAAAGCTCATCCCGTATAATAGAATATCCCGCTTATTAGATCATTGTTTTAACGGCAAAATGGCTAAGCCATTAAGCAGGTTTAACTATATTATTTTGCTTTTTTGTTTTCTTTTAACTTATTGGTTTTATATTTGTTAATTTTTCATTTTTAGAAAAAATACCTTTTGGACAAGCACAAATGGATTGAAAGTCAGAAGAAATATTTTGGTACTCCAAACTCTGAATATGATTTCAAGTCTCTTAATCCTAGAGCTGCTGCAAGTCAGATAAAAGAACTGGAAGAACTTAAAGAAAAACTTCAAAAAAATGTGAATACTAGAGCTCAGAATATGTTAGGAGAAGTGGAGGAACAAGTAAGTTTTATTCTTGATTTTGAATTATGTTCTGAAAATTGAGTGATGGCTTAATGTATGACGTTAAAATAAGTTTGTACTGGTGAATGATTTTTTTTCTTCAATAAACTCTTATCTTATGTATAATATTAACCTCGTCTGGATATTTTATTAAAAATTCTCTATGCAATTTATGAAGTTACTCTCACTCAAATAGATGTGAGGGTCATGCTTCGGAATTTTTCCTTTACAGAAATATTTCTTAGAAAATGTACAACTTTTTTTGAATTTCATTTTTCAAGCTTTATAGAACCTAATTATGTTGTATAAACAACATTTTATATGTTTAACTATTAGTATATCATGTCAAGGCTTCTCTAGATAGCGTTTTATACAGGCTGTATCATTACTCAGAACATCAATGGTAAAGATTTGCCCGCTAGAGAGCGCTGAACAAGGACCACCCAAATGTTTGTTTACATTTATTAGCATATTGTTTCTGCTATAAAAAGTGATGTTTATCCTATCTTTTAGAGTTAAAAAATATTGTTATAGTTAACTAAGGTGGAGTACAGAGTGAATTGATGCCGAAGGCCTTATTAGTACTGCTTTTTAGGGGATGTAAATTCCCCTCTCAGGTAAAGTTGGTCACAACTTATGATTCAGTCATACGACATTCATTCATCTGTTTACTTTCTTCGAATTAACAACATAAAGCAATGGCGTTCAATTTTGACATCTCTGCATTAATAAAATATACTCTTAAATTCACTGACGATAAATAAAAAATGTAGCAATGAAATAATATTGTTCTAATTTACTATTTTGTTTCATTATTGTTGCTCACACGATCTTAATTGCTACACAAAAGTTCAGATGTTCATTTTGATGGCATTGACGCATCAGAGCGATAAATGGCGAATCTATTCGTCGACACATTTCATTTTTTCATTTTGATGCCCCAGAATGAAATGTACCATAATGAAGCGGTGGTGCACAACAGAAAGACGATTGACAACAAAACATATTAATTTTTTTAGTAACAACGAAATGAGCATTTATAATAGCTTGGTACTAAAGAGCAATACAAGTACGAAAAAAAGAAACAAAACTACAATATTGAGACGACCAACTGTATCATGGCGAACTGTGGACTGAATTAAAAAAAGTTCTATGGCAACCCGTTGGTAGTATTGGCTCGCTTAGCGAATAGATTTTGCCATTTATTGCTCTGCGGTGCCAGTGTCGTTTCATAGTTAATTAATAATTAGAATCAATTAAAATGAAAAATAATTCGCTAACTAATTAAAATAAGCCGTTAAAATGCAGAATAAACCAACAAATAAAACAAGCTATTAAGTAATGTTTAAATGTACTAAAATAGAATTGAATGCTAAATTGTAAAATTGTCGCCAACAAATTAACTTTTAATTTTGTCTTTTATTATCTGATTTGTATATAATGATGGTTATCATAAAATTCGATAAATGTCGCTGGACAAAGACCACCGTTTTTATCCCAAGGATTTTGATCAAATGAAACAGCCTGCATAAAACGCAATCTAGTGAAGCCTTGATCATGTTCACAGAATAATTTAAGCTGATTACTGAATGTTATTTAAGATGTAGTGCCTTTGCTTTTTTCTTTTCTTTCTTTTTTTATTTTATTTTTAATTAAATGTAAAAAAATGAGAACATTGTAGTTCTAACTTAACTTTTACGTTGTTTTCCAGTATAGAAAACTCAAGACTAGGAGAGAAGAAGTCATAGAAGACAAAAAGTCAATTCAATTTATGATAGAACAACTTGATGCAAAGAAGAAATCTGCTGTAATTAATGCCTGTGAAAAAGTCAACAAGGTGTTTATTTTATCTACATTCTGTGTTGTATTACATTTTGTATCTATTTTCATTTTGTCCATACTTCTTATTTGTTTATTTCATGATTTTCTTTACTTGAATTGTAATCAAAGCATTTAACTAAGTTCATGTCTGAGAATTTTAGAATTAATTTATATAATTCTTGTTACTTCAACCTTTTTTAAATTGTTTTGTAAATTATCCCAAGCTTTTCTTTACTGTCATATACTGCAATTGAATACTGTAATTTTTTTTAAAGAAACTATTCTACATAATTTGATCACTTATCAAGAAGCATATGTTAAGGATGCAAGGCATTTTACATTGATACATGCAAATGTCAAAATTTAATCTGCCTAAAAAGCAACAGAATATGAAATATTTTTCTAGAACATAAATTTTAGCAAATTTCTCTATGTACTGTTATTGAGGTTAGAATCAGTGTATTAGTAATAATAGCTGTAACTCTTCTTTAAATATAGATATGCCATTCTTTAATTTTTTTCATGATTTTTCATAGTTAGAAATTACGACTAGTATAACCAAATTCATTATATTTTAAGCTTCATATAGAGTTTACTGTGTTTCTTCTGCTCTGCATGCTCATTATATCAGTTTAAGTTACTAAAATGACATCTAGATTTTTCATTTCTACCCATCCCAGTTGTCATGAAGTCATATTTTATTTCTTTAACTAGCTGCGTAGCCCGGCGTTGCACGGGCTGTAATGTAGTGAAGGCAGTTTGAGAAAACTACTCGCCACCAAGGCGGCTCGCCTTTAAAGAAATGAGGAAAGTTTAAACAGTTTACTCGCCGTCAAGGCGGCTCGCCTTTACAGTAGCGAGGAAAGTTTCAATTCACTACTCGCCGCCAAGGCGGCTCGCCTTTAAAGTACCAAGGAAAAGTTTAATAAACTACTCCCCGCTAAAGCGGCTCGCTAAAAAGCTTTCCTGCATCAAAGAATCAATCGAATTATTTGCACATGCTTCCTCAAAAATAAAGACGATGTCAAGTAGCGCATACTTAGCACTCTCCCTAAATTACAAATAAAATTCCTTTCCAAAAACAATTATTTCCAAACCGCTTTCTTCCGGTAAAATTAATTGCAAAATTCTAAACGAAAAAGTTCTTTTAATATTTGGATCAAAGCCAGAAAAAGTCCCTTCTAAAAACAGCAATTGCAATTTTATTTAAAAACACATTTTCAAAATGGTACCTGAGAAAAAATATGTCATTAATAATTAGAAGAAAAACAATTGTTAGAACTTTGTTATAACACGTATTCAAAATGACAATGAAAAAAATAACACTCTTTCATTTTAAAAAGTTCAACTTAATTAACGTTTTAATTCAAAATCGCAACGGAAAGAAATAAATATCTTGGAATTTTAAATAGTTCAATAATTTAATTAACGTTTAATTCAAAATGGCAACGGTAAGAAAAAATGTCTTGGAAGTTTAATCATTAATTAGGCTTAATCGCTTTAAATTTGACTACTTATTAATTAAACATTCGCTTTAAATTTGACTACTTATGGATCGCAGCCAGAAAAAGTCCCTTCTAAAAACAGCAATTGCAATTTTATTTAAAAACACATTTTCAAAATGGTACCTGAGAAAAAATATGTCATTAATAATTAGAATAAAAACAATTGTTAGAACTTTGTTATAACACGTATTTAAAATGACAATGGAACAAAATAACACTCTTTCATTTTAAAAAGTTCAATTTAATTAACGTTTTAATTTAGGGCCGAATTCAAGTGAAACACCATTGCAGTCGCTTCGAGGCGATCGCATATTGCAACCGCTACTGTAAGGGCCGAATTCAAGTGAAACACCATTGCAATCGCTTCGAGACGATCGCAAATTGCCATCGCTACTGGAAGTCGAATTACATTAGAATCGCATCTCGTAGCGATTGTAACGCATCCAAATTTGGGAATTTGCGATTGCATTAGTGAGTTGCGATCGTCCGTGTTTCACTTGAATTCCTGCCTAAGTCGAATTCAAGTGAATTCGTTTCACTTGAATCCAAATTTTGGAATTTGCGATTGCATTGGTGAGTTGCGATCGTTCGTGTTTCACTTGAATTCCTGCCTTAAAATCGCAACGCAAAGAAATAAATATCTTGGAATTTTAAATCAATAATTTAATTAACGTTTTAATTCAAAATGGCAACGGTAAGAAAAAATGTCTTGGAAGTTTAATCATTTATTAGGCTTAATCGCTTTAAATTTGACTACTTATTAATTGATATCTTCGCTAATTAAAATCGTATAATTATATAGATTGAAACTAATGAAGCCTGAAAAATTACCTATCTATCGGTACCTGGTTCGACTTTCAGTTCATTGGCGTTCAGGAGAAATAAGCGTGACATAGAAAGATAGAAAGATAGTTAGAAAGATACTCAGTTTTTAATATAAGTAGATAAGTAAGCAAAATTTAGTATAATTAAGAAAATGCAATGCTTATGTGTATATTTATCAGTACAAATAAAATAATTTCATGAACAATTATTGTTATTGATGTAAGTTTTTGGATACAATCCCCCCCTCCCTCCATTCTTTAAATTGCTGCAAGCCAATATAAGATATTTGTTATTAATTTATAGGATTTTGGATCAATCTTCCGTACTTTATTGCCTGGAACCGATGCTGTGCTTCAAAGTTTGCCTGGGAAAACTCCTTTAGATGGATTGGAGTTTAAAGTATCATTTGGAGGAGTAGTGAAAGAATCGCTAAACGAACTAAGTGGAGGACAAAGGTTTGCTTACATCAATATTTCATCTTTTAAAATTTTTCAGTGTTAAGAATATTTTCTGCTACATTGCAAAAGGGAAAATTCCATTTTGGGAATGCAATTAAATATTTTATCAACAGAGTTTAAATTAGATTAACGTGGTAAATTTTTTTGTCCTAAATTCATCGTAAATTGTTGATGGGATAATAGCTGTCAGCTAAAAAGAGTTTTAACAGATTGTTTTAAAAACTGCATGTTATAATTTCAGTCTTCACTTCATATTATATTGTAACAAATGACAATGTCTACATGCCGTTTTAAGGTTTCTTGCTCTTTGATTCATTTATGAATTGAAAAAGTCTTCATATAATAAAAAACCAGGCCATCAATTTGGGGTTAGGAAGGTAATTTTAAGAAAATAATGTATTTTTGCAACAATTCTTGTAGCAATCTTGAACTTGGTGTAAGAGGGAAGACGTTGGAAATCAAGGCACAATTTTCAATTGCACAGGCTTTGTTGAACAACCACTCGTAACTAGTAACCCAAGTCATCTATAGTGATAGATTAAGAGGGCTGGGCCAACTGGACCGTGTTTAGAGAAGCTCAGAAGAAAATCCTGCTAAAATCTGAACTTTCAAAAAGAAAACCATCGAGTGGACCATTATTTGACATTGAAGAAGGCATAAAAATCTATATATTCAAAATCAGAGAGGGGTTACTCAACAAATACTGCATAGGGGAAAATAGAGTGGAAAAATAGGGGTTATTTATGTAATTCAGTAAAGGTAAACATGAAATGATGCAACAAGAACAAAAGAATGTCAAAATTAAAAATTTCAAGATAACTTTTGCAAACTTAGCAGAATCTCTCCTATGTTTTAGGGGGAAGGTGTACTAGTAACCCCCGCAGATACTGCTATACAGCATGATTTAGGAAAACAATTCAATGAGAACCTACCTAGGATCTGAATTTTAAACATATTTTACTCAAAACTTTAAAATGTCCTCTTTTATCCCTTTGTTTCTCAGTGCCTCAGATCTGAAAATATGGAGAAATGTCTTACATAATGTGCCTCATTAAGAATTTAGCTTTTGGATGCAAAGAGGTAGGAATTCTCTTGTTAAAAAGTAAAGTGAGGCATAGCCTCCTTTTAGAATCAACTCAGTATACACACATAACATGCAATCAAGAAAAATTTCCAAAAAAAAAAAAAACCATCTGGAGTTTGTCAAAAAGGCAGATAATTTTGTATTTTGTGTTCTGTAGCCTCCCTGTGACTGTCGAAATTTAGCATATTTTTTTTTTTTTTTTTTAATTCTCAACTATGTTGGTGAAGTTCATACAACACTGAGAATGGGGAATACTCAAGGAATTTAAAATCTTTCACAATTCTATAGGATCCTCACAGAAAACATTTTTTGCATAAAAACTGAAAAAATTATACCAATAATCTATAAGACTATTTGTGTGTGTGTGCGCAATTAGGGTAGTCACAAGTAACATGGGAAAAAAAAATTCAACTAATCTTTTGCGGCACTCCCCTAAAATGTGCCAATGGGCTAGAAAATGAGATTTGCAAAGTTTTAGCTTAATCGTATAATATTAACACGTGCCCCAAAGAGGGTAAAGTTAAGAAAAACCGCGATTTTTAGCCAAAAATTGTAGTTATTACTCTGTAAAACCAAAACTACTGATCCTAGAAGCTTTATTTTGGTCTCATTTTGTAGGAAATTTTATTTTCTTTAAGTCTAATTGTATTTAAAGTTTCGAAAAGAATGATTAAATATTTTTCAGAATTTTCCCAAGTCAGGCTGCAACGCAAATCCTCGAAATTGCAAGTAACATGGGGAAATTTTTTTTTCAATTAATCTTTTGCGGCACTCCCCTAAAATGTGCCAATGGGCTAGAAAATGAGATTTGCAAAGTTTTAGCTTAATCGTATAATATTAACATGTGCCGCAAAGAGGGTAAAGTTAAGAAAAACCACGATTTTTAGCCAAAAATCGTAGTTTTTCCTCTGTAAAATCAAAACTATTCATCTTAGAAGCTTTATTTTGATCTCATTTTGTAGGAAATTTTATTTTCATTAAGTCTAATTTCATTTAAAGTCTCGAAAAAAATGATTGAATATTTTCCAGAATTTTTCAAGTCAGGCTGCAGCGTAAATCTTCGAAATTGCTTAGAAAAAATAAATCATTAAAATGTAAATTAATTAGTTCTTTTAGTAAATTTGATGAAATCTACGGATAACGTTGAATTTTCTTCAACAAAGATTTAATCTTATCAAAAATCGATTTAGGAATTTAGATTTAGAAGGAGCTGTTGTGTATTGGGATAAGAAATCTCATCCAGTTTTTTTGCTTAATAAAGACAATTTAGAGGTTAGCAATTTTGATAACTAGTGGTGTTGAAGAGCAGATGATTGGTGTTCCCATCCTTAAAAACAGCACTGGCGTGTGCAAGTAAGCGCTGTATATTCAGTAGTTGAGCAATGGGGCTTAGTTGAAAAAATTTATGGAATGTATTTTGATATCACTGCTGAAAAAAGTGGTAGCTTTCAGGAAACCTGTGTTGTTACAGAAATATTTTCCGTATTCAGCATGTTGCCACCGCATCTTAGAAGTTGTTTTAAAAGCAGTTTTTAGTTGCAAAATGGAAATACATCTGCTGGTCCTCAAGCAAATATTTTTCAAAAATTTCCAGCTGAATGATCTGTGTTAGATAAAAAGCAATTCAAATCAGGTACAGAAGCTGAGAATATTAGAAATAAGCAATTTAGGCGAAAATTGAAACTTTCTTGTTGTGAAATTAAAAAGCTGCAGCATAGCGACGATTACAATATATACCCCTATAAATCGTGTAAAAACCAATTTTATACTAAAGTTAAAAAGACAGTAAATAGTTTAATGATGTTCCATGACACAGTTGAAAGAGGTGTAAAATTAATTGCAGGCTTCAATTCCTCTTTGATGAAAGACAAAGAGCAACGGTAGCTTTTATTACAAGTTAATGCTGTATGCTAAATGCAAGCACAGTTTCCTCATTTATCAAAAAGTATCCCATCCAAGCCATCAGCAACTTAATTTGTATATAAAGAGTAGTAAAATGATGTTATATAATTTAACAGTATAAGTATATAGGTGCATTAAAGCTTTTATTGTCATTGTAACTCTTTGCTTTCCGTCTTAACCCCTTAATTCCTCTATTTTAACACGGAAATTTGTTTCATTTATTTCTAAAGTACCGCGAAAATACCCCTTTTTTAATTGACAAAGTTAATCCAACAATAAGCAAATAAATGTAATTGAATATTGTAATGCTTTTAGGTTTTTGCATGAAAATTTCTTATTTTTGATATACTCTACGATTTAACGTGAAAAATGCCAAATAAATACTTTGGACATGATAGCAAAAATGAATGGGATAGCACTTAACGAGAATGAAATTTTCTTCAAAATGAGACTAAAATAAAGTTTCTAAGATGAGTAGTTTTGGTTTTACAGAGGAAAAACTACGATTTTTGGCTAGAAATCCCTATTTTTCGTAACTTTACCCACTATGAGGCACGTGTTAATATTATCCATTAATATTATCCTTTTCAAATCTCATTTTCTAGTCTATTAGCTCATTTTAGGGTTGTGCCTCAAAAGATTAGTTGAAAAAAAAAATATCCCCATGTTACTTGCAATTTCGAGGATTTGCGTTGCAGCCTGACTTGTGAAAATTCTGAAAAATATTTAATCATTTTTTTTTTGAAACTTTAAATAAGATTAAACTTAAAGAAAATAAAATTTCCTACAAAATGAGACCAAAATAAAGCTTCTAGTATCAGTAGTTTTGATTTTACAAAGTAAAAACTACATTTTTTGGCTAAAAATCGCTGTTTTTCTTAATTTTACCCTTTTTGCGGCACGTGTTAATATTATCCGATAAAGCTAAAACTTTGCAAATCTCATTTTCTAGCCCATTGGCACATTTTAGGGGGGTGCCGCAAAAGAAATTCGAAAATTGATTTTTTGTGACCACCCTAGTGCGCATACTTAAAATCAAAAGGCAGCTATGTTTTTTTACTATTGCTTGGGTACTTGGTCAAATACCAATTTTCCTCTTGATGCATTGGTTTCTACCTTTTCTTTTTTTTTTTTTTTAAAGAATCACAGTGTCTCATGTATTGATGTATTGCAATCCTGTATTTGGCTAAAAACACTCAGCACAACTCAAGAGTACATCCAGATTTTTTTTTTCTTTCGAGTTAAACTCTTATTTGAAAAATAAAGAATGTTCGCCATGATGTTTCATATGAAAGAGTAATAAATGTCTCCTTTTTCATGTGTATTTTTTGCGGTAAAAATTTTTTCATTCTTCCAAATATCATCAAAACTTCTTTAGAAAATATTTTTGTTCTCAATTTTGAAAGTAATTGTGAGATTCTTAATATATTTATAGTTAGTAAAATATGTTAGATGTGGTTTTATAAGATAACTAACAGAAGAAATTTATTTTTTCAGATCTCTTGTTGCGTTATCGTTAATTTTGGCATTGTTACTGTTTAAACCAGCACCTATTTATATTTTGGATGAAGTTGATGCAGCATTGGACTTATCTCACACACAAAATATTGGCAAAATGCTTAGAATGCATTTCACAAAATCTCAGGTAGATTTTTTTTTTCTTCTTCATTTTAATCATAATTGTTTGGGGATATACTAGTACCTCAAAGGGACCCAGTGTGTCTAATATTGAAAAACAACAAAAATCACTCCCTCATGTGTGTAAATACATTTATTCCTTAACCTATTTATGCCCAGTAGCCTATAGGGACGCTTGTTAGTTACTGCATACAAAAACCTTTAATGTGTATATCATTTTACTAAAGCTGTTTCTCACAAGTTAAATAGTCCTTCTTCTTGAGAAAACCAGTTAGAGCCACCATTTGGACATCAGAGTTTATTTATTGACAGCTATTTTCAGACAAATCAGTCAAGCAATGATCCAGCATGGGTAGCCACAGAAAGTAAGTTTTTTTTTTTTTTGCGAACTTATTTTTCGTAAAATTAAACTAATTTAAAATGATTTGCTTAAAATTGATCAGAGATGCCTTCTGTCATGTTACTTTGCACAAGTAAAGTCAAGTAAAGCAAATCACTCACAGCTCGATCATAGCATCCTAAGACTGCAGTTTCAACCTTATTATGGACTCCTCAGTTAGGAATAGCCAATTATCGAGCCGGAGGCAAAAATCCTCAAGCTTAGCTACCTTTTGAGGATTTTTGCCTCTGGCTCGATCATTGGCTATTCCTAACTGAGGAGTCCATAATAAGGTTGAAACTGCAGTCTTAGGATGCTATGATCGAGCTGTGAGTGCATTTGCTTTAGTTCTGCTTCAGCCCTGGCTTATGGGCGGTAACTCATTGCATATTACCCAGCTTTTGCCTTCAAATTTCGAGTTGAGCCGCACCATGGTTTGCGGACGCTCGCTGGTAAGATAAATTCACTTTATCTACCAGTTTGTTGGCTATCTTTGCTACCTTTTGAGGATTTTTGCCTCCGGCTCGATCATTGGCTATTCCAAACTGAGGAGCCCATAATAAGGGCGAAATTGCAGTCTTAGGATGCTATGATCGAGCTGTGGGTGCATTTGCTACAGTTCTGCCTCAGCCCTGGCTTATGGGCTGTAACTCATTGCATAAAGTCAAGTAAGGTCGTATTTTACTCACGTATCTGCAAAATATCCTACAAACGGAACGTTAAATAACTTAATAAATATGGCAACCGCAAACTATTTCAAGCCTAAAGTAAACAATCCCAAGTAAGAGTTTTAAGCAGATAAAAATTGAAAAAAAAATGTTAAAAAAAACTTAGGCATAAATGGGTTAAAACCAGGGGAGCATCTGGCTTTAAGAAACCAGCATTACCTTTCCTGACCCCCCCCCCCCCCAAATATTTCTTATTGTAATTGGTTATTAGTAAAACCAATACCCTAAAATACTCCCTATTCTTGATATAGAAAAGTAGGCTCGTTTAGTTCTTGATAGATCTTGTTTGGCTTCTAATCAAGAAAAGGGAGTATTTTAGGGTACTATTTTACCAAAGTTTTATGAGATTCAGCGCACATCCTTGTCTCTAAGATGGAATAATCAAAAGGAAAAACATTGGCATCGCCAAAGAATGCCTTATGTAAGGAATGGGATAAAGTATCAGTAACTGCGTTGCGGCCCATAGCCGAAAATTTTGTGACACGTTTAAAGCTCTGCACTAAGGCTAAAGGTAGCCACTTTGAAAAACGTTTTAATATATTGGACAAAATGTTGTATTCTCAGTCATTTTGAAGTTTGATTGCAATATTTTTATAAGCATTAAAGTTAGAATGTAGCATGTGTGTCCGAGTTATTTCTTGTCACACTGTATATATGTAATGGAAGCTTAAAAGCTTTAATAGTTCTATTCTTTTCACAAAGAAACTCATGACTGGTGGTAGCTCAAAGAAAAATGTTTTTCCCTCTAGCTTTAAATTGTTTTAAAGCTCCTGTGTATTTTTATCATGACTTTTTATTAATTCTTTCTGAAAACTATGAGAAGAAAAATTTTTAATCCCTAGTTTTTAAACACTGATCATGTTTACTTTTTCTATTGTTTTTTTTTTTTTCCTGAAAACTGTTATTACATAATTCAATTTTATCTTTCAGTTCATTATTGTTTCGTTGAAAGACGGAATGTTCAGCAATGCCAACGTTTTGTTCCAAACTAAATTTTGCGATGGCATGTCCACTGTCTCTCGCACAGCACAAAGGCAAGGGAAATCTTAATTGTGCTCCTGTTTTTCATACAACTTGTACATTTCTCATTTGTTATCCTTTTTTGTGTGTGTATATACAACATTTTTAAAAATGAGGCTGAAGTCTTTGTAAAAAGTATTTTTGTAACGTCAAACCTATTTATAGTAAATACAAGCTGATGTATCATTTCTTTTTCGAATAAATAATTCTGAAATGGTTTTTGTTTCCCACTTTACATATTATGTTCATTATTTATAAGGCTTCTTGTCATTATTTCCTTTCATTTATGTGCTTGCATTTGTAGACCCATTCTCATTTAGTAATAAAATATAATGCATACAGGTGTTTTTCTACTAATTTGTAGAAATTCACGAATTTTAATCTTCAGATTCACGGATTTCTGCTTTTACAACTTCGGTTTTAAAAGTTTTTAAAATAAACATGTAATAATATTAAATTCAAAAAAAAAAAAAAAACTGACCTTAATTTCCGACCTTTTATTAAGTTGAATCTTGCAAGTTAAAATGCATATAAATCAAATACATTTAAATTTTTGTATAAGAAACGTAAACCTCGAAAAAGAAAGCTATAATTACAACTAATGAAATTTTCTAATCGGAAAAGCTGAATGAAGAGGGGAAAATAGATAACTATTAAAAGCCTTAATTATCTACTAAAATGAATTACAAGTATTTTATTTGTCGAGAAATTGAAATTGGCGTCAGATAAAAATATTAATTCATCTAGCTTTCTTTCCTTGTCGGTCAACAGTGATATTGTTACAAATCAAGGGAGAAAAAGTCTAGATTTAGAGCTTTACTTACGATGTAGGTCTGCGTAAGAAAAGTATAATTAGAGTTTTTTATAGCCTGCAAATTTCAAAAAATCCCATCAGACACAGAAAAATTTTGTTCTTTTGATTGGTATTTATAATTTAGTAGTGGAAGTATGTACCAATGTCCATGACATTCCTCAAGTCACATGTGCCTCCTGGTTGGTGCTAAATGACTAACAACCGTCGGTGTAATGGACCTCATCGCAAGCACACTTCTATCTCTGGAATTTTATGCATCAATGTACTGCAGTGGAACACCCTAGTGTTGCACAAGGAGAAAGAAATTGCCTGCTTTATACTATGATGCAACACTGTTAAAACTACAGGTTGCTCTAGGCAAGGGCGTAGCTAGGGGGGTGCAGCTGCACCTCCCTAGATCAGAATCGATGGGAGGTCACTGTGACCTCCCATTTTATTTCTTTGACTTTTATGCTAATTTTTGGGAACTTTATATAAACTGCGTTATTATATCTAGTATTGATTACTTTTCAGAAAATGATAGTAAGCTTGCCTGTTTTTGAGCAGAAAATTTTTAATTTTCCGAATGAAACTCAGAACTTTACTGAATGATTAAAAAATAAATAAATAAAATACAAGAATGCATACTTATCTGTGTCTATCAAAAGAGACGTGAGGCATCACGAAAATAAATTAATTAATTAATTAAAGAAAAAAAAGGAAAAAAAAAATAAAGAAGTTCAGATTTGCAATACTGTCTCACTGTTTTCGAATTTCATCAGCCAATTTGTATCAGATAAGAACTTTTTGGGAGGTCACAGTGACCTCCTATTGGGGTGCCACTTCTTGCACCCCCCTAACGTGAGTTCTGGCTACGCCATTGGCTCTAGGCACTTGAAAGGGTAAAAACGATGTATCACTGTTTAGGACGTGCCGTTGGTGCTACTACGCTTCACCCTTAAAGGTGCCGTGTAGGGATGCACCGATTAATCGGCCACTTTGCCGATTATTAAAAATCGGCAAAATCGGGCCGATTAATCGGCGGAAAAAATATTTTTTAAATATTATTTTTTGAAGTAAACCTTTACTAAGAAATTATGATGAAGAATTTTATTAACAGTAATAATAATCCTCACCGTTGATGTAAAGTTTTTAATACATTAATTCTCTTATTTTGAATAAAAATACTCATAGATAATGTAGCAACATTTTTCATGCGTCGATACTTTTCTCCTTGCTTTTAGATAATCTTCAATTTTCACAAAGAATAAAAGTCTTGAATTACATAGCTACTAATAATTGAGAAATTGAAACTAAAAGAACTTCAAAATTGGATTGCTCACCACACAGACTCCCCTCCTCCTTTTTTTTTTTTTTGAATTTTCATGTCTAGTTTACATAATTAGCATTGTGTTAATGCAATATTATTGAAAATAATATGAAAAATAGTTCAGAGAAATTTGATAAAATTTTGAAATTATTTTGGGAAAATTAGGAAAATGGAGGAAAAAATTAGCAAATATTTCAAGTTAAAATTGTAAAAAAAAAAATGAAAAAAAAACTGTAACGGTGAAATTGGTAGTACTGAAAACAACCATTTTAATCATTAATCGGCTGATTATCAACTGCCGATTAATCGGTAATCGGCCAATTTGCTTATCGGTGCATTCCTAGTGCCATGTGCAACCTGTGTTTTAACAGTGAAGAGACAACATGATTTAAAGACGCCTGTCTTTTTTTTGCCACTCGATTCTTAGGACTGCCCCCACTGTTTGTTGTTGTTCTCCTATTGTTGACCTTCATTTTGTTTGTTTCTTCTCTTTGTATGCATTTTCCCTTTATTTAACATTTTTTTCTCATTGTGAGGATATTTCTGTTAGAATTTATCCCAATAAATCCTTAGCCAAAAAATAACTAATGTAAATATGATTTCACTGGCAAAATTGCACAACAATACAAATTTTGGAGGTTTTCCACTCAATATCTTCTGTAATAATAGTGTGACAAAGCTGAGACCTATCTAACAACACTCTCGATGATCAAGTGTTCTTTTTTGAACAAAAATAATTATCAAAATTGGTAAAAAAAATGCAGGCACTTAAAACTTGTAACCTTCTTATTGCTTTACCGTTTAAAAAGACAAGAACTAACCAAAAAAAAAATAAATACTTGTTAAAAAAAACTTTTTTTTTGCTCAGCTTGTTTCATATAATCCAACTGTTTTGGAAATAATAAGTAATATAGAAAACCTGTAGCACATATTTTTGAATTGTTACTCAGCATCAGAAATGCTGTAAACAGGGTGTCCGCGCATATGGAAAGTCAGGGAAAGTCATGGATTTCAAATATGATCGAAATTGGTCATGGAAAGTCATGGATTTCAGCGAAAAATGTCCAAAAGTCATGGAAACTGACTGTTTATCATGGATTTTAGCGCTCCGGACCGATTGAAATTTTTCCCGCGATCTCGGAAGAACGAAAACACTTCCGCCGTCATTCTACTTCGTTATTGGGTGCAATCTGATTTGTCAATTACAATTTCCAACAAGTTGCATTGTGTTGACCAATCAGATGAATTCTCAACGTTAAAACCGTGAGCGGCGAATTTTGTGTAACTGCGCATGTGCGGCGAACTCCGTCATCTGACTGAAGCGAGACGAGCGCTTCTATCCCGGGATAGGAATTTTACTTACGTCGCATCGGATTGGATGGCACGAGCATGTGACCTCGTGATGCATTCTGTTTGTTTTGTTGACCGCGCGAAGAACGTTGAGGATTATGCGGTTTGACGTGATAGTAATTTCATGCAGATTTATGGATTGTGTAACTTTTGATTATGTGTGTAATTGAATTAAAAATTCGAGTTTAATATGTAAGCATTTGAACAAAATTTAAAGTATTTATACTTTAATACAGTGGACTTTCTAAAATCTATTCAGCTTGGAATCAAACGAATTGCTGATTTCAGGAACTTCAGGTCACTGATTTGTTTACATTTTTCTTATGTTAAATTGCAAAAGAACGAAATCATTTTTAAAAATACTCTTTTCAAAGATATGTAGCAGTCAATATTAATTTTAGCGCGCAAGATTTCTTGTAACATTTTAATTTATGCTTTTCTATTTATATTTAAGTAAGTCTTGTTTACTGGAGTTTTCCAATACTGATACACGTTTTTATTTTTTATTGTACTGTTATATTACTACGTAGTTCCAGACAAAGGTTTGCATAAAATCTAAATATTGAAATAAAACTTTGTCAAAATTAATAAAAGGCACATTAGAATCCGGGTTATCTACTATAAACAGAGAACAATGGAAAACATAGAGGGTTATATTAATGAAGTATTGAAAAACACTGAAATAAAACTTGTGACTAGGGCTCATAATTTCGGGGGTCATTCCCCCTCACCGTCTTTTAGAGGTTAATGTATTTTCATGAAAGTGGATGTGGTTTTCCGGTTGCTGTGTTTCATGGTAAGAATTGTTTTTTTTGTTACAGTGCCTAATTATCATACCCCCTATCATATTTATATTTCTTTATTTTAACAGCTGTATAGAAATAGTGTATTAAAAAAACACATGTAATGATCTGTTAACAAACGTCTTTAACAACAATGGTTCTGGTTATGAGAGTTTCAAAGTATGTGTTCCTTTTTTTTTTTTTTTTTGTTTATAGCATGTGATGCTTATTCATTTTTATATTTCATACTGAAGTTTTGCGGGATACTAAGTTATTTTGGCTTTTAAATGTTGCTACATCCTTGTAGGTACTCATTTTTTTAATCAAAAAATTGTTGCACGTGATCTTTCAAATATATTTTGCTAACTTATTTTTTTAATTCGCATTGCAGAGAACAAGAATATTTTTTTAAAGCAAAGGTACACTGTCTTACACTCTATATTGATATTTATGCTCTATTTTGATGTCAGTGTCAAATGAAATAGTTAAAATAGTAAGTCATGGAAAATAGTTCGCAAAAGTCAGGGAAAGTCATGGAATAGAAAAGTCCAGGTTGAGCAGATACCCTGTGTAAAATAAGCAAAGCCTACTTTTCCACCTTCAAGTGAAAGAACACATATATTTTCAATGCACTATCTTTCTACATTCTACACAAGATGCAGAAATTTTTGTTTCTATTATTTTTAAAGTTTTGTCATAATGTAAATAAACTAAATCTCCTAACTTTCACCAAATTTTAGCTTCAGAATATACACTGGTGTGCAAAAATTAAGGACAAGATGGTTTTCTCAGTATAACATTGCACAAAAGCTTTCTTAATGCAAATAATACCATGAGTTCCCCAGACCATTGGTAATTTAAGTAACACCCTCCCCCCCCCCGCCAAAAAAATACAACATATAAAAGTAGACTTTATTGAAAGGTGGCAGATAGCAAGGCCGTAGCCAGCGGGGGGGGGTCAGGGGGTCAGAACCCCCCCCCCCGAAATTTTCAAACCTCAAAAATTTTAAAAAGTATTCAACTAAAAAAAAAAAAAAGAAAAGAAAAAGAAAAGAAAATTTCAAGGTTTGATGGTCGGAGGTCGCCCCCCACCCCTCGAAGTTGTGACGGGTCTGAGGTTTTTGATGATATAAAGAAAAATTAGAATAATAAAAAAAAAAAAATCATTTGAATAAACTTGAATAGGGGTCATTCCATGTCAAGCGTACGAGGCGTCTCCACTCGACCCCCTCCAATTTTGATGAATTTTTTTTGGATGTATGTATAAGACTTGCATGAAACCATACCAAATTATAGCTCCATAAGCCTTATGGTTCAGCCAGTAAAAATTATTTTAGAAAGGCCTCTTTTTCGTGTCTTGAAAAAAATGTCCAAATCGTCAAGTTTGTGCTTTTATTGCTCGCGACCTAAGACGATTATCAGACTCAAATTTGGTGATTCTGATCTCTGTTTATGGTAGAATAGCCTACTTGTGTAACAGAAGCTCCATGCGCTGTTTTTTTTTTTTTTTTTAAATTTGCTGCCAAAGTTGGTAAAAAAATGGTATTTTGGCAAATTTTGACCATAACTTATCAGCTTGTATCTGCTGAGAGAATGACTTTCTAAAGCTAATTCTTTCCTCGTTTGTAGCCTGATAGTTCGTCCGAAAGATGTCCTAGTGGCATCTCGATAGCTCAATTAATTGCTGAATTATGAGAGTTGAAATTCCAGTCAAATTTCTTTTTTCTCAATTTTGTCTCAATTTCAAAGGGCAATATCTCAAAAGGGTCATCTTGAATTTCAATTTTCTTTACATCATTGGAAAGAACACACTTTTCTTAACTAAAAAACGTTATTTTTATTTTTGAGACAAACCAGTTTCAAGGGAATATTGCAGATCAAAAATGTGTACGTCATTCAACGTGAAATCAAAGAAAAAAAGACATAGACCTCAAAAGTTGATGTCAATTTGTTCTATTAATATTTGCATGAGCTATTGTACTTATGTTCTGATTAAAAAAAAACTTTGTTAGATATGATCGAGGGGGGAAAAATATTTTTCATTTTAGTAAATATTTTGAAATTTATTCATTACAATAGGAGTTGAACATGGGAGTCTGACTATGGTTTTAATTTTACTTTCTTTGAAATCAGTTCAGAAGCAAATTTCTCCCGATCATGCCCATTTCCCCCTATTTAATGCATTTAGGGGGCGAGGTTTTATGGTAATTTGTATTGAGTGTATACCCTCCCCCACCCCCCTGGAAAAATTAATAATGTTCGGCCTGGTTCACAGGTAAGGCAGTTATTGGAGGGAAAATCAAAAATTTTCCTCGTTCGGGGCACAAAAGTTAATCGGGCCTTTTACTCAACGAAAAATTTTCGCACATATAAATCTCTGTACTTGCTAGAATATAGATGTTTTTCATAACAATACGTAGTATACAGGTCCCCACAATAGATAGGATATTGGTTTGACCAAATGGGTTTGAGGGGCTGGCATATAGGCCCTTCAAAGTAGTTCTAGTTCTTATCAAAAAAATTTTCTTATCTTGGCCTTGCCCTGCGAAAGGGGAGGGCAGCCTGGGCATGGCCCCTGGGCTCGCTAAGTTAGAGGGGCCCGTGAATTTTAGTTTTCCACCATCAGTGTCCAATTTAGGAACTTTAGGACAGTAGGGCAGACCTTAAATTTCTAAATCGGGCCCTGAACATCTGGATGGGCCCCATTGAAAAGTGAAAAAAGTACTATAGAGTTGAAACCATAAACTTTGATTTTCAACTTCATGATTTCCATATTAAAATCATACTTTGTTATAATTTACTATTTCGTCTTTGATTTTGCTCCCCCCCCTCCCAAGGTGGGGACCCTACAGCTCTAGGCCAAGCCTCATGGACTTCTTGGTAAATCAAGCCCCTCTCATCAATGGTAAATGCAAGGAAGAGAATGGGGGCAAAAAGTGTCTGGCTCCCGTCGCCAGAGAATTTCTTTCCTATCCCTTTTCTGGGATATACTCTGGACTACTTTTCTAGCTCGCTCTCCTGGGGTGTTGCCCCCATGGAGTTTACCCCCTGGTTCCCTCCTTCTCTGCGACTTGGTGACGTGGGATCCGTGGGACCGAAGGAAGGAACATAAAGGAGTGCGACGATAAATTGCTATGTGCTATAGGGGTCGGGAAATATAGTACAAAACACTTCGCACCCAGAAAACAAAGAATGCATTTTCGTTAACTCATCACCTCTCCATTGATAACAACAATAACTGATTTAAACATCTGTATCTGTTATTACTGTGATCAATGTGTTAAGAGATAGAAGTTTTCAAAAATCTTATATTTTTTGCTAATTTGTTCGCAGTAAGCCCAAAAGGGGACCACACTTGTTTTATGGCGTAAAGTAGAGGATCTTCTTTCTTTTTCCATGATAAAAGTATCTCAACGACAAGTGCCATAAACTTTGTTATCCCGTTAAGGATTATAGACCAGCAGGAGAGACGGAATAATTTAAGGTTTAAGTTGAAAAGATAGAAAAAAACTCCTTTGGCGAAATAGTGAGCAGAACTATGGGTCATTCCATGTTATGGGTCCCAAATTTCGAGAAAATCCCCACTCGACCCCCTCAGATTTTGATGAAATTTTTTTTGGATGTACATATAAAACTTGCATGAAACCATACCAAATTATATATTGGATCATCTTTTTGGCTTAACCCTTCTTTGCATGATGATGGAAATTTCCATCATAAAATTTAATGCGGATAAAAGGAGTTATGGTTCATCAATAAATACTGCGTTTGGGTTTCTGGACTACGGTGTTTACTATTTACACTTTACACTATGTACAAAACAGTTTTCTCGTTTCAAAGATGATCAGTTCTCCAATGCACCAGATCAGCACTATAATGAACACAAATTCACAGTTCACGTTATATGCTTTCGTGAATCGTCAGTTTTTACGCACTCGGGCTCAAACCTCCCGGTGCCGCTGTATCGTTCATTTTTGAGACCAAGTCCCCGAATTTTCATCCACAGCTCGGAGATCCCTCCTCAGCCTCGCTTCACTCGATGCTGCACAAAATGGGTCTCTCCCCTCCTCTCGGGTGTGGGTCGTATTTATGGGGGTGCCTTGACCTTCGGTCAACGGGCGCGCTAGAGGACGCACGTACGCAGATTTTGCCATCACGTACACCATCGTTCGCTCACGTACGCCCTCCTTGGGTCACGTAGCCCGTCAACCTAGGCCTAACCTGACACCCCCCACCCAAAACTGGCTACTGGGCGACCAGCTCTGTAGACAGTCCAGAGGAGTCACTAGGGTAGCCCCCACATCTATCTCTTTCTGAGAGCTTCCCTTGGATGTCACCATCGTCATTACCTTCTTGCACTGCCAATCTAGATAATGCATCGGCATTTTGATGCAGTTTACCCTTTCGGTGTGTGATTTTTAACTTGAATCTTTGCAGCGCGAGAGCCCATCTCTGTAATTTCGGACTAGGAGATGCATTCTGGGTAATAAACGTCAGCGGATTATGATCTGTTATCAGTTCCACCTCAGCCCCAAATGTCCACACTTCAAATTTCTTTAATGCCCACACGGCCGCATAGGCTTCCCTCTCGGCCACTGCCCAGCGCCTCTGCGCCTGATTGAATTTTACGCTAGCAAACGCAATGGGGTGCACCTTCTCATCCTTCCTCTGGGCGAGACACGCGCCTGCTCCTATATCGCTCGCATCCGCATATACTACGAACGGGCGCCCCACCTCTGGCGTGTACAGAGCTACCGCTTTGCATAACAGCTCCTTCAATTTTTGAAACGCTCTCTCCTCTACCTCCGTCCATGGTATGTTTATGGGAACCCTACGTTTCGTCAATTCGGTTAGCGGTAACGCAACTTCCGCGAAATTGGGAACGTAATCCCTATAATAGTTGAACAGGCCTAGCGCACTTTTTAACTCCTTCTTCGTGGTCGGGGACTTTAATTTCGCTACTGCTTTTACCTTTTCCGCGTCAGGTTCATGCCTCCCTGAGCCTATTTCATGCCCCAAATATTTCACCGATCTAAGCGCAAATTTACACTTTTTTAAATTTACAGTTAAACGCTTGTCCTTTAAAGTAGCTAGTACCGCGTCTATATGAGCAAAATGCTCTTCTATCGTCCCTTTCGTAAAAATCGCTATGTCATCTATGTATGCCCTCGCATATGACTTATGGGGTTCCAGGGTTTCATTTAAAACTTTTTGAAAAGTCCCTGAACTGCCTACCAGGCCAAAAGGCATGACTAGCCAATCATACACCCCTCTATGTGTCATAAATGCGGTAAGGGGAATTGCTTTCTCATCTAGCGGTATCATCCAATACCCCTTCAGCAAATCCAGTGTAGTTATATAACTCGCCTCCGCCACCTTATAAATTAACTCTTTCGCATTTTCCATTGGAAAAACCGGCGCTTCAGTGATGGAGTTTAAAGCCCTATAATCTACGCATAGCCTAATTTCCCCGTTGCGTTTCGCAACGCATACTATTGGATGTGCTTCTGCACTTTTACTAGGCCGTATTAATCCTTCTTCCAACAAATCCTGTATTTGCTTATCCACCGCGTCCTTCAGCGCTTCAGGAACTCTATATCTGTGAATCTTCCCTAATTTCTCCCCTTCCTTTAGTTTTATTTCGTGGCTACCCACACGCGCTGTTTGCAGCTTGTTTTTGAACAATTCTTTATGCTTGAACAGAATTTTCTCTATTCTTCTTTTCTCCTCCTTGCTTAATCCTGAACAGTTGTTTTCAATAATGCCCCCGATTTCTCCTATCTCTCTACAGTCAGCTTTCGTAGGTACACAGCTGATTTCCCCATTTCTCTATCTTCCTCAAAAATTACCCCCACTGTATCTACTCTTTGCTTGAAAGATCTAAGTTTATTTACATGCACATGCTTCTTTGTTCCGTCTTCCAGTTCCACTATATAGCTATGGGGTGGTATTTTTCCTACAACTTCCCAGGACCTGTCCATTTAGCTAACATTTTACTCGTGCTGTCAGGAATTAATAATATTACCTTATCTCCCTTCTCAAATTCTCTCATTTTTGACCTTTTGTTGTAATACTTAGCCATACTATTCTGATTCTGCTCTGCTGTCAGTCGCGCTGCTTTTGCTGCTTCCTCCAAATTTCTCTTTAACTCCAAAAGATAATCTACCGCACTCTTATTCTTTAAATTTGGAACCCATTCTTCCCCCGTAAAGCTTCGCTTTAAAATTGACAGCGGACCCGTCGGGTCCCTCCCATACAGTAATTTAAACGGCGCTACCCCCGTCGTAGCATTAGGAACTTCCCTATAAGCCCATAATAAGAATGGCACTTGCTTATCCCAATTTTTTGGATCTGTTATCATTACGTGATATAACATGTTTCTCAGCACCCCGTTCCATCTCTCCACTAACCCATTTGACTCTTTATGCCCTGGTGTCGAAAACCTTGGTGCTGCTCCCAAAATCTTTGTAAATTCTTCCGTGAGTTCTGCCGTGAAGTTTGTTCCCCTATCAGTGCAAATTGTTTCCGGGATCCCAGTTCTAGAGAAAATTGTCAATAAGGCTCCACACATTTCTTTAGCCGTAAGTCCCTTTAGTGGCACACACTCTGGCCACCTAGTATGTTGATCTACTAGTGTTAGTGCATACTTGTGCCCCCTACCCGACTTAATATCTAAAGGCCCTAACACATCACAGTTTACCACCTGAAATGGTAATTCCGGTCTCACAATCGGTGTAATTGGGATCCTATCAGCTGTCCTGATCTTCCCTCTCATCTGACAATCCCTACAACTATTTGTAAACTCTCTAATATCCTTGTTCATTGTTGGCCAAAAGAAGGAATATTTAATTCGTTCCGCCGTTTTCCGAAAACCTAAATGCCCTCCGAATAGCGATTCGTGTGCTATTTTCATAACATTTTTTCTTTTACCTAGCGGTAAGACTAGTTGCTCAACCTTACTCCCTCCTACGCTACCCTTATTATATAAAACTCCATCTATCAACGTGCAATTTCCTTTTCCCTTTCTAATTTCTTCCCAAATCACTTTCAAGGTAGGACAATGCCGTTGTTGAACTTTTAATTTCTGTTTTTCTGACTGTGCTTCAATATCGGACTCCGTAGTGGTTTCGCTTTCCTTTTCTCCCCCGTCAGCATCAACCGTGCAGACCCCTATCTGTTCCCTTTCTTCTGCCTCCCCCCTCACCTCATCGCTTTCTCCCGCGAACGAACCAAGGCGCTCTGCCTGCCTTACTAGAGTTTCGTAATCTCCGGGGGTTAGCAACAAATTGCCGTTTAACTTCGGGGTACTTGCTACCGTGATGTACACTTCTGGTTTTAGTTTCTTACTATATTCATTATCTAAGCTTACTGGGATATTTATTAAGTCAGCCTCAATATGTTTCCCAAAGGCAGGTTGCAACAAAATTTTCCCATTAGGGTTTGTATCCCTTTCTTCCAATAATCTTTCATTAACCACAGTAATTTGTGCGCCACTGTCAATAATTCCTTCTATTTGCTTATTTCTATAATTCACTTTAATTTTTATTAGATCTGACGCTAACTTGGAATTACCTTTCCCTCTATTTTCCATCAAGTCCTTGCTTACCCTAGCTATCACCTTATTATCGTCATTCTTCCTATTTAACAATTGCTGCCCTTTATTATAGTTTTCTTCAACTATTTTAACTTCCTTTGCTTTTATCCTCTCTCTATTTTCTTGACAAAATTTCGCTATGTGCCCTTCAAGTTTACATTTATAGCATGTTTTTACCGGATTATTCTTTCTTTCCCATTTCCCAATCGCTTTCTCTTTCGTTTCGGTATACCCTTTATTTTTATTCAAATACGTACTTTCCCCAGCCTTCTCATGTATCTCCGCTAAGTACGCTGCCTCACTTACTTTGAACACGTCCTCTTTCTCCTGTAGCCCAATATATTTTTTGGTCTCCCAAGGCATTTCCGCCTTTAATCTATCCAAAACTACTATATTGTTGATTTCTTCGCTTGTTTCCGCGTTTTTGCTTTTCAGGTAAAAAGCCCACAGTGAATTTAATCTATTCCCAAACTGCGTCCAAGATTCATTTATCCTCTTTTTCGCGTTATCAAATCGCTTTCTATATTCATCTGGAGTTAATCTATTGTGCTTTAGTATCTCCTCTTTTATTTCTATATACTTGTCTAGTTCTTCAGCCTTTAAATTCACAAATAATGGCCTCACCAAATGCCCGAGTAACGGTACGACTAGCCGCCCTGTAACTCTTCCGGCACGTTCTGCGACGCAAAAACCCCTTCTATCGTTTCGAAAAACAAAGGCAAATCTCCTACGTCCGAAGGTACAGGTGGGATCAACGATTTCAGTACTCTATGGTACCGCTCTAAATTGTCCCCCGACGAGCTCCCCGTTTCCCTCTCTCTATGTTGGTGATTATTTCCTGTTTCTAGTTCTAGCTTTCTAATCTCTAATTCTTTTTCCTTCAAAGCTATTTCTTTCTCCCTTAATTCAATCTCCCTTAATCTTAATTGGATTTCGCTATCCCTCTCCCCGTCTACTGGCATCTTGGTAACTTTTCCCTGACTCCTCAATACAGGTGACATGCAAGGAACCCCCAATAAAAAGACAGATAAAATTTGGGGACTTACCCTACACCATACGCTAGACTGGAACACACACTGGGACGGGTCCTCCCCTCGCTTGCACTGCTCTCGGCGATTCTCTCGTCAGCGCCTTCTCCTTCTCCGCTGTTATCACTCGTACAGCTGTGTCGAGTCGGGGGTCCTCCTGTGTCAGCTTTCTGTCCGACGTTCCCTTCCGGTCGACACTTTCTCCAGTAGAGGCCTAGGAGTGTCTAAAGCTTGACCCTCCTTTCTGCTTTGCCGTGCTAACACCTATTCTGCAGCTTCCAATACATTTTTCATTTCTGCAGTTCACTTAAGGTATCCAGCACCACAGTTTTCCCAAACGCAATCCTGCCTATTGCGCCAGTTATGGTTCATCAATAAATACTGCGTTTGGGTTTCTGGACTACGGTGTTTACTATTTACACTTTACACTATGTACAAAACAGTTTTCTCGTTTCAAAGATGATCAGTTCTCCAATGCACCAGATCAGCACTATAATGAACACAAATTCACAGTTCACGTTATATGCTTTCGTGAATCGTCAGTTTTTACGCACTCGGGCTCAAACCTCCCGGTGCCGCTGTATCGTTCATTTTTGAGACCAAGTCCCCGAATTTTCATCCACAGCTCGGAGATCCCTCCTCAGCCTCGCTTCACTCGATGCTGCACAAAATGGGTCTCTCCCCTCCTCTCGGGTGTGGGTCGTATTTATGGGGGTGCCTTGACCTTCGGTCAACGGGCGCGCTAGAGGACGCACGTACGCAGATTTTGCCATCACGTACACCATCGTTCGCTCACGTACGCCCTCCTTGGGTCACGTAGCCCGTCAACCTAGGCCTAACCTGACAAAAGGGTACACAAAACCAGTGTAATTTACATTTGTTGCTACTGGCAACTTTTTACAACGCCGTAGAGTAATACGAAACGCAGTTGTCAACAAAAAAAAAAAAAAAAAAAAAACGCTAACGTCACTGTTAATTACCGGGATTTGAACTTATCACTCCGCTGTTCGTTGTGACTAGAAAAAACGGCCGACTTAAAAATAAAATTTCCTGATTTTTTTTAAAGAAATATGAAACGTAGTTGTGTGCTTTGTTTTTCGCAGATTAAACTTTCAAAAAAAAAAGGAACAAAGCTTTGAAATTCTTTAATTATCTTTCCTTCAATTTTTCAAACATGATGTCGTCATAAATTCTGATATATTTATTTGAAAAATAATGCAGGAGAGGAGAAAGACTCCTTTCATTCTTCCCAAAAGCCTATTGATTAACGTGTTGTCCATTACCTCAGCTTCGCTCTCCTTCCTGTTAGTCCAACATACTCCCAATCATAGGCGGCTGGTGCACCAAGAAATTGGGGGATCAAAAGAAGTTTGTGAGGAGCTTAGGGCGGAACCCTAAAGCTGTTTTTTTTTTTTTTTGTAAAATTTGGCTATATTATTGGATTTTAACAAATGACCTCTAAAACTTTAATACAGTCTGAAAAGCAGGATGGATTTTACTGTAGATGTCCCCTTTGCAATTCAAAGTTCCTTTCTTGTGAAATAAGATGAGAAAAAAAAACATTTTTGTGGTATTTTCAGTTTTTAATTTTCATGAAATAAATCAATCCACCCAGTAAATAACCGACCGTTAATTTTTCGCTCTAAAAAGTGAAGGGCAGGGCCTCTTTACTTTCGGAAGTGAAGGGGAGCAGGTGCCCCCTTGCCCCCCCCCCCCGTACAAGCAGCCTTTGCTCCCATTGCGTCATAAGACTTGCAACCTCTTGTTTATTTTTTTTTCAAACAAACTTTCTTCACTTCGAACCCCCCCCGAAAAAAAATCCTGGCTACGGCCTTGGCAGATAGCATATTAAGACGGAAGTTCAAAACACTCATGTAACAGGTATCCAGCAAGAAACATCCAGCCTTCAGTAGAGAATATGAACTCCTCTAACCGTTGTGTAGGTTCTACATCATTTGCTTGATGCTGAATGTGATGTCAATGAGTTGTTGAGTCATTGCTGCCAATCCTTCTTGTAGTGCCAGTTGCATCTCCAGAATCGTCGCAGTAAATTACCTGCTGCCAAGCGTTGCCGTAAAAAGTTCCATGCATGCTCGATGGGATTTAGATCCTAAGACCTTGCCATATAATCTATGCTTTTAGTATTCTTACTTTAGGATAGCTCTTCTACAGGGACTGTGAAATGTGGTGGGGTTTTGTCGCCCCCTGGCGCCTCTAAAAAGATGCACAGAAGAATAGAGAACCTTCTTATTATATCAAGCCCCAGTGACTTAATCTCTGTTGAAGATGTGAAGGTCTGTAAGACAAAAATCAAGATAACTCACACAAAGAGCCAGAACTCCGTGACCACCGAGCCATTAATTTTTGATCATTAAGAGGTGTTATTGAGTGTTCCCTGTTCTTGCTAGATGTGTATGAGTTCAGAATAGCCACCTAAACTAACTCTACCCTCATTCGTAAAAAGTACCACATCCATGAATTTTTTATCCAGTTTTGGTGTTTTTGGTACCACATAAAACTCTTTCTCTGGTGAACAAACGTTTGAGTTACACACCTCTGTGCTGCCTCCTGGCCGCGGTAAGACTTGATATCAGACGTCCAATAGTCTTGTCAGTGTTTTACTATTTCTCCCACTGTTTTATTTTTCCCGCAGGGCAATATTTTGGCCGCTGCTGCCGTAGTTGCTTGTGTGAACAACCTCTGTGGAACTTGCAGACAGTTCTTCTTAACGTTAGAAACATCCTCCTAAGTCATGAACCAATGCCATGCACAATTCCAAACTCCACAGCCACACTTCTGGGAATCCTAAATCTTTCCAATGATTCAACCTTAAGAAACATTATTCATATTTCTCTTAAGATGGTGTTTCTCAACTGGTATGCTGCGACAAGATCCCTGATGTGCCATGGTATTTTCCATATGCATTGGAAACATTTGCACGCAGTGTGATAGATCACCCTACGGAACTTCGAAGGAGAAAATTATTCTCCCTTGAACTTTGTCAGAGGTGGCGCTAGGAAATGCCCGACAGGGGGGCAAGCTTGCCCGACAGGGGGGCACAGGTATAATTTAAAAATTAAAAGTCCCCCCCCCCGTTCTCCAGTGTTTTAATTTTTTATGAAGCATTCGCATAAAAAATAATCATTCTGACCATAAACCCAAAACAAAACAGTACAAGTATTAGGAGTAAATTAAAAAATATAAAAAAATCCAGACCCTAAGTGGCGACCTCATATTAAAACGAACTACACTAATCAAAAAGCATTTTAAATTTAAATACATTCAGTTGTTTTCAAGAGGACCAGGTAAACGCGGAAAAGGAACGATAATCCGAACTAGTAAATTTGCTAGTCGCAAAAGCAGAATAAAGAGGGAAAACTGAATATTCTTTTAAAACCTCATACTAAAATCAATTGCAAGTATTTTAATTGTTAACAAATATAAAATGGCAACACAAAAACATTTTAAATCATTGAGTTTTCTTTCTTCGTGGGCCAACAATGACATCGGCTTCCAATTGCGTAAATTTAAGGTTTAGCCGCATTTTCTAATAAACGTTAGCATTCGAATTCTAAATAACATGGAAGTTTCAAACACATTCTATCAGATGCAGATTTTTTTTTCATTTTGATACTGTTGTTTTACTTTTCTCTTGTTTTTTTTCTCTTCAAAAATCGTGAAAAACTTTTAAAGGTTTTTAATTCATATCTTCGTTAATTAATGTCATTCGAAAACGCGATCTAGCTGAGAACACTCTCCTTTCAAACAATTTTTTTTTTTCGAAACGGTCCATCCGATCAGCCTGTAGAGTGCCACAGACAGATCGACAAATACACAGACACGTCAACCCCCTTCCTTGTTGTGTCGGGGGTTTACAATCAGGATTGAAACTAAACAAAAGGATTAAGATGTACGTACATCTACAATTTTATTTTCCGAAAGAATTTCAGAGATACACAAAACGAAAATTTTAAATGCTAAAGGAAATGAAAAACAAATAAAGTGTAATTGAACTTAATAAATAAAAAGAATTATCTTATAAACTAGTCTGCTTGAGAGTGAAAAATATGAGCGAAAAAAAAGTATCAACACTTTTTTTCCTCACCTCTAAACACAAAGGGTGTAGATTTAATTTTTAACTCGTTGCTATCTAAATGTGTACGTTTTCAAATGAAAGAAAGAAAGAAAGAAACGAAGAAAGAAAAAAAAATCAAATTCATACTGCACCTATTGCTAAAAAAAAAAGCATTTCAAAAGTTTATAACACACACTTACCCAGTTATTTCTGGACAAGATTTACATCTGTTCTGTTAAATTTCAATTCGTTTAAATTTTGGTTAAGATTTTTTTTCTTTTGTTTTAAGAAGTAACTCCGTGAATGAAAAGTTTTAGTGCATCCTTTCAGACGTGACGGTGCGAAGGGCGAATTTGAACTGTGGAGCGACGCTCGGGAGCCCACACGCGGCACTGGTTTACGAGAAGAAAAAGGGGTCTCAAGTATCTGCTCAGAGGGGGGCAAAAGCCCTGGAGAGAAACACGTGTCTAGCGGCTGATTTTAAGAAATGAGGTTGAGGCAACGAAACAACTATTTATTGTTGATGATTATCAGATTCTCAGAAAGTGAAAATGAATGTCCGTTTGCCATGCTGCTGCAACCCTGATGCTGCAGGCGATTTGCGGGTGGGGACACAGGGCCGGACTGGACCCCTTAAAAGGGCGCCAGACCTTGGAACTTCAGAGGGGCGCACGATATATTCATGAGCCCATTGTAGATGCATAGAATGTGGGGGGGGGGGGGAGGAATATGTTGTCATTCAAGAAGATGTTCGAAATTTTATCTTACAATGTTCTTTTCGTAAGGTGAATAGTTAGGGAAGGCGTCCTTCCTAAAAGATGGTTTTTTTTTTTTTTTTTTTTAAATTCAAGACTTAATGTGATTTTCATGGTAATATAAATGCATTTATTAACTCATAGAAACTTTATGCATATTTAACCCTACACTGCATGATTTTTTATTTTTCGTAGAAAAAAATATATGTGTTTGTCAATGTAATAAGAAAACATGGAAAAATATTTAAAAAAATTTAACTCTAAATTTTCACCCCTTTCTAATTAAAAATAGTTTCGTTGCCAAATGGCTACACCATGCATTCAACAGATAAAAATGATTGTAAATGATAGTCTTGAAATTAGTTCTTTTTTGTAAAAAAATAGAGGAATTGAACATTTGGTACACTGTACTCTTGTAATCCTTTACATTTTGACATTTTACATTATTTTTTATATGTACTTGTACTTTCCGATGATCAATTCTGTCAAATCTGATGTCTTTTGGAGGCTCTCTCGCGCAAGCTTTCTTTCTTTTCTCTTTTTTTTTTTTTTTTTGGTTTGTAACTAGTTCCTCTGTAGCTCATGGTCTCTTTTTAATACGCTTTTATTAATTTCACATGTGGGTTTGTTTGTATGTATGTATGTATGTATGTATGTAACTCTGAATAAAAGATAAAATTTACGTTCTTTGCAAATATAAAAGTAATATATTTAATATTATTTTTAATACTAAAGGCTAAACTGTATTGCATATTGATGTATTATAAGTACATGTAAACTTAAGTGCGGATATTTAGTAGTTTTGAAAATCAGAGGGAAACCCGTGATGATCACAGCGCATTCCAATGTAAAAGCGTATTTTTTAGTTTTTTTTTTTTTCAAAACTATATTTTAAAATTATTAATGACTTTACTTGTCCGTGTAAGCACAACGTTTGTGCTAACTAAAATCTAAAGTGAACACGTTTTAAAGGCTTTTCCCTATTGATTTTTCGTTTGTTCACTCTGTTGAACATCAACTAAGCATTGATAATTGCGAGGTCTTATAAACGGTAGAACAGCCGAAAGTACCACTTTTGGGTCCGCATGATTATATTATACCTTCCAAAAAGAGAAAGAAGCTAGCGCGAAACATAAACAAAGCACATACTTCATGAATTGTAGAGATGAATCGAAGTGTTCTCTGGATGCTTACTGCATAATGTTGCCAAATGGCTACAGACGTGTATTATGTCCTAGATTTTTTCCAAATAATTATTTTGATGTAAAACGCATCTTA